>APFE030520825.1:0-14444 GCA_000404065.3 Pinus taeda | reverse complement strand
TATGAATTAGGTTTCTGACGTAGTATGACTTTGGACCATGGAATGGTGAAGGATTTTAATCTCCTACCAACTTCTATGTCTCTATGTAAGTAATCGATGGGCGTTATTGGAATCCTATCCCACTGATCCTACACCTAAATACACAGATTGGTGGGCCCTACTACCCAAGTGGGATTAATCTATGTGTGTTGAATTATTAAGGTGTGGTGTTTCAAGTCTTGGCTTGGCGGTGTTAACCAAGCTCAAGTTTGCTTAGGGTGTGAGTGTGTGAAAATAAAGTGTCAAGTGGATGAGTTAATTGAGCATGTTTTATGATGCCATGTGCTACTGAAAATAAAGTGTTGGAAAACTGTAAATAATGTCGAAAATGTACAGAAAAATAAATAGCAAATCAAGCACCCAAAACCCCATCCAAGAACGTTATCAACAACTAAAAAAGAGGAGGAAAACAAGCTACTAAAAGACACACAAATGGCCTAAAATATCTAATGTCAAAGGGAATATGATCTAGAGGCACTAATATGCTATAAATGGTGCAGACAAATAGCAAATACGATAGGTGTAAAATATTGCAAAGGACAGGAAAGAAGCTCTAAAATCTAGGACACACAAGGGGATCCTAGTCGGGAAGGAAACAATAAATCATAAAATGAGTTAATTGTAAAGAAACATATACTAGAGGATTTTAAAATAGTGGATCAAACCCTCGAAATCTGTGGCTGAAAAATATTGAATCCTAGACTCCTCAACTCAGTAAATATCTTCCTAAAAAGATGGAGGTGTACTCTAAACTCTAGGTTGCTTTTCCTCCCTCAAAGAGAAAAAACTAAGGGAATATAGGCCTAGGAGAGACTCAAAAGAGAAAAGAAACCATTCCTAGTCAACACATAGCACAGTCAATAGTTTTGGAAAGATTTTGAAAACAAATTCTAGAAACAAAGTACAAAACACAGGTATTGACCTGGAATTAGTGAAAAATGCATAAAAATGGCCAAAACATTCATTCTAGAATGCTAGTATGGGGTCAAAAAGTGTGTTTTTCTCCAGGGACTCTCGATAGGCATATCTCATGTAGATTTTGTCGTCTCCTACTTGGATGGCACATGTGACCTATGGAAAGATCCAAAAAACCAACATAATCCAAAAAAAATTCCAAAATCAAAGTAGATCTAAAAATAGAAATTGAGAGGTTAAAAATAGTTGAAGAAAGTATTGAAAACCACTGAAATAGAAGTCAGCAAGGATCTTAATTACCACACTAGAAAATTTACCATTTGTTGATGACTATGTAGCTAAAAACCTAGTGGAGTCACCATTTGTTAGTGTAAATATTTCACGAAGATGTACCAAAAAGCCTTTACTTAAGGCACTGGTGACAAGTGACCCTAATAATAATATGTGACTATTTACGCTTCAAGTCTACAATAATTAAACATGAAAACCCTATAGCAAAGAGATTGTATGTGATCCAAAACATGAAACAACAAGAAAAAGTGATGTGATAACCCAATAGACAAAATCTTTTTAAATGAAGAATATTTTGATTAAATACATATGGTGAAGGAGATTTACAACAAGGGTCTGCAAATCCCCCTTCGTGGGATGAGTCCTTTGATGTCCTTGTGCTTCAACGATATTTTATCTCTCTCAATGTGTGAAAAAACCAAAACAAAGAATGGAACTCAAGTGGCAAGTTGTATGTGAAAAGATTATAGCAATGACAATGATAATGATCATCGTGAAGAATGAATGGAAAACCCTCTTTTTTATAACAAAGTATTGGGTTGATCTTTAAAATGGAAAATAATAAAATAATATTGGCAAAATCAAGATCTAACTGTTAGGAATCCTTTATTATATTTTTTGGAGAGGGATAAGATATTCAAAATGGTCAAATATCTTTATTTAGAAATAATTAACAAACAAAATGATTTATGAATTATTCCGAAGATTAAGAATGTGTGAAAATTCAAATAATTCTTAATTAGTGATTTAACATTTATTCCAAAAATATAATTAAGTAAGAATAAATAAATAGTGTTTTATTTAATTATTCCTAGGTGATTTAGTCAAATGTGACAAGGAATAATTATCAAATAATGATTTAATAATTATTCCTAGAGAAAATTAAATAAATAATGATTTATTCAATTATTCTCATGGGGTTTTCTAATTTTAGTAAGAAATAATTTAATAAAAATGGTGACTAAATTATTTCCCATTGTGAAAGTGATTTTACTATGCTAAAATTAATCCTACATGGTGTATCTCAGTCCACCTAGTTAGAAATGGCTAGGTGATTTTTTTTAGGTCATAATAAGCATTGTTGGAAACATCTGAAATAAAATCATAAAAACAAAGTGTACTTGCTTACTTCTCTTTCTTCTCCCCTTTTGGATATTCCTCCCCCTTTAGTTCACTTCTCCCCCTTTGACATCAATGGAAAATAAAACAACATGCTCCCCATTCAACTTAGCTCCCCTGTCTCTTTAATCCTGTGGACCTAATAGCTTTCTAGTAATATGATGAGTGCTTGTTGGTTATCATTCCTCCTCCCAAGGAATATCTAGTCGAAGGAGGTAAGAGTAACTACTCCTAATCTTTGCCTTAAGTAATCAAATTGAACTCTTGGGAGAGGTTTGGTAAATATATCAACTACCTACTCTTCTTAGGGACATACTCTAACTTGGAATCTGATTAACAAATAGCCTGCTTAGGAAATGGTACTTTATTGGAATATGCTTTGTCTTTGAATGCATAACAAGTTTCTTATACATGTATATTGCACTTGTATTATCACAGATGATTGGTATAGGTTGATCATATATCACTTGTATATATTGTAAATCCTACTTCATCCATAAGATCTGAGTGCAACATGAAGTTGTCGCTATATATTTTACTCCAACAATAGAGAGAGAATTCAAATTATCTTCTTTCTCAACCATGAAACAATACATTCACCAAGAAATAAAAAGCCACCACTAATTATGTTTTTTTCATTCACATCACATTCCCAATCAGCATCAATAAAAATAGTTAGTGAAAATTATTTACCTCTGGGGTACCAAAGTTCATATTCCATTGTGGCTCTAAGATATCTGAGAATCCTCTTTTCTGCTAAGAGATGATTCTATCTAGGGGATACTTTAATTCGTCCAAAAATACCAACTACCTACATGATGTTTGGTCTTAAGGCTATCAAATATAAGAGGTTGTCAATAATAGATCTGTAAAATGTTTGATCCACCTTTGGTGATTCACCAATCTTGTTGAGCTTACAACCTGTAACAATTAGAGTTTTTACCAAAGAACATTCCTCTATGCCAAAATTCTTTAAAAATTCCTTGAGATAATTCCTTTGTGAGATAAAAATTCCTTTTCAAGATTGTGATATCTACAAAAACTAAGGAAATATGAAATCTCTCCAAGCATAAATATCTCAAATTCAACTTTCATATCAACTGCAAACTAGAAAGTTATAGAATCAGAATCACTGGAAATAATATCATCAACATAGAAATCCACCACCAACAATTTTCCATAATTATATCTCACATACAAGTTATTATTAGTTGCACCTATTTTAAAACCATAATTGAGAAAATAATTGTCCAACTTGGAGTACCAACCCCAGAGGCTTGCTTAAGACCATACAAAGTCTTTTTCATCTTGCAAACATAATCATGCTTATCTAACAGTTAAAAACCATTAGGTTGCTCAATTTCAACTTCTTCCTATAATTATCCATTTAAAAAGGAAAATTTGATATCCATCTGATATATTTTAAATTTCTTGAAACTAGAAAAGCCTTAAAACATGTGAATTTCCTCTAATCAAGTAAAAGGAGCAAAGGTCCCATTAAAATCTAAACCTTCAATTTGTGCATAGTCTTTGCAAACTAACCTTTCTTTGTTTCTTACCACTTCACCATGTTCATTCAATTTTTCCCTGAAGACACATTTCGTGCCTGTAACATTTTTCTATGCTGGTCTAGGAACAAGCTCCCATGTCTAATTTTTCTCGATCTAGTTAATCTCTTCATTCATGGCCTTTATCCAATTGTCATCTTGGATGGCCTAAGAAAAATCCTTTGGTTCCATCATAGATAACATAGATACATGTGCTTGTGTAGGGGGATTTAATAGTCTTCTTATTGTTTGAACACCTGAATTTAAGTCACCAAAAATTTGGTTAGTTGGGTGGTGTTTTTGCGCCTACCTTGCAGGATATTTGGATTGTGGATTGAGGGGTTCTTCAATATCTTCAAATAAAAATGGCTCATCATCCTTCTCATCATTATTGACTAGATCATTGGAACTGATATTTACAGGATGATTGTCTTCAAAATTAATATGCTCGTTAACTTTAACATCAATTTAATTAACTATCCTATTTGTATTCTTTTTATATCATATATAACCCTTGTTATTATAAGAGAATCCAAACAAAATACCTTCATCATTTCTTGCATCGAACTTACCAATTTTTTCATCATTCATTTTGATATACACTTCCTTCCAAACACTTTGAAATGATTCATTGTCGTAGGTTTGCCATACCTGAGCTCGTATGGAGTTTTATCATTGTTTGGTATGAATTGTAATTTTTTTAGAATAATCATTGTTGTATGTATGGGTTCATCCCAAAATATTTGTTGAACGTTTCTTTCTCTCATCATGGGTCTAGACAATTGTTGAACTTATCTATTATCTCTCTGTGCTACACCATTTTATTGTGGAGTCCCTTATATGGTAAACTTCCTACTGATGCCACGTTTCTTGAAAAAATCATCAAACTATTTTGAAGTAAACTCACCTCCATTATCAGACCATATGCATTTTATTTCATAGTCTGTCTCATTTTCAGCCATGTCCTTAAAGTCATTAAAAATTTCAAAAGCTTCTAAATTTTCTATTACAAATTCCACCCATATCATTCTATAGAAATAATTAATGATAAGCACGAAATGAAATTTGCCTAAATTTGTATGAGTTATTGAAGGACCACATAAGTACATATGTACTAATTACAATGACCTATTTGATGAGTTCTCCTTGGACTTGAATGGTGCTCTCACTTTTTTTCCCAACTATTAAGGCTTGCAAATAATATTCTCTAGTTCTGAAAGCTTTGGAAGATCTCTAATGGCATTCTTCTTGTTCAATTTGACAATCTCATCAAAATTTAGGTGTCCAAGTCTTCGATGCCACAACCATCTCTCATCAATCTTTGAAAAACAACACCTATTTCTTCATTTTAGCACATAGACATTATTGTGTGTTCTAATAGCTTCAACTCCTATTTCTCTTGTGCTTGCAAACTTGATGTTTCAGTTTTTAGCTTTAAAAAACACATCATAACCTTGGTCACACATCTGAACTAACTAAATTATGTTTCATCCCATTAAAAAAAAAAAAAAAAAAAACACATATTTAACTTTACCTCTATCGTTAGCTAGGCCAAAACTTCCTTTACCCACAATCTTACTAGGTGAATTATTTCCAAAAGTCACATTACCTTTTTGAACTAGTTTACATGAAAAAAACTTACTTTTGTCTCCTGACACGTGCTTGGAACAACCATTTTCCACATATTAATGGTCGTATTCATTCTGAGCATATAAAACAATATTACAGTTCTTTGTGGTTTCTTTTTCCTTCAATTATTTGGATTCTTGACTTGTTTGCTGATAATTGGATAAGGTATTTTATTTCTAAGTCTACAATCAACTTATTTATGGCCAAAATTCTGATAGACATAACATTTAATCAAATTGTTAAAAGCGAAGAATCAATTTTTGTACCTAGGTCTGCTCATCCTTTGTCTTACAGATTGATTATTTGGCTGATAATTTATTCTTCGTGGCTTAAGTTGTCTAAATGATAGATTCACCTTGCAATTTGTTTCCTTGTGCCCATAATTTGTACAAGTAAAATAGTAGCCTAGAAATATCTCTTCATAATTGGGAGAAAATCAATTTCTGGAGATTGGATGAACTGCTCTTTATGAAATTTGATTTTACTTTCCTCTGTTATTTGAATTTTTTTAATCATATTTATCTCCAATTTTGCAACACTTGATTTGGCTTTGCCTAAAAATTGGACTGTTAAAGCACCTGAAAGGTAGATTACCTTTGTACTTTCCTGAGCCTCTCTTAAGCTTCCTCGTGACCTTAGCTTCCTATTCATTTTATTCACAACATGAATCATTATGTTCTTCTTTGGGCTTCTTATCTTCTTTCAAATCCAACTCCTTTGTTGAAGACTATGTATTAGACATTCTCATCTCATAGGCAGTAAGAGTGCCAAGAAATTGGTCCAAAGGGAGATTTTTATATTTTTCATATCCTCAATGGATGAAAATTTAGGATTAAATTTCTCAAGGAGAGATATCAACACATTTGAACTACTATAGGCTCTTTCAACTATTCATCAAGACCTCTTATGGAATGTACAACCTCATCTCTTCATCAAGACCTATTATAGTATTCACAACCTCATCAACTCTAAGAAAGTATTTAGCAATATCTTCATCTTCATGCATATTTGAAGACTCAAAATGCATTCTAAAACCTTTAAGTTTAGCTTGCTTTACCATGTTGTCACCTTCATAGTAGCTACTCATCTTGTCCGAAATAGGTTTTGTAGTAGTGCAATCCATGGCGTTGACTAGTTTTGATTAAGCTAGGCCAGCAACAAGATTATTCATAATTGTAGGGTTGCATGTAAATTACATCTTCTGATCTCTAGTAATCAGGTTTTGAGGATTTTGATATTCTTTTTCCACTACATCCCATACATCAACACCAAGATATTGAATATAGGTTTTCATCCTTACCTTCCAAAACACATAATTTGTTCCATTTAACATCAGTGCCCTATTGATGTATCCTCCTTTTTTTCTCCATGGTCCTTGATCTTTCTTTTAGTTATTAATCTGATCCTAAAGTAATTGGGTTGTTTTGATACCAATTTTTAAAATCTAGGTCAATACTGAGAAGGGGGATGAATTAGTATTGTCGGAATTTTAGAACTTTCTTTTACTAGTAAAGAATACTAGGACATCAATAAACACTTCAACAAATTCATATGAGCATCACAAGAATCAACATAAAAATCACAAATAGAACACATAAATTATTAAAACTTTCCTTCAATTACTTTCACAAAGGCAAGATTCAACTTGCTATTACAAAGTTCTCTAGCTACAACCAAAATAAAGTTATGACCCCCTAGTTTATCAGCTACTACTGAAAGGAGAAACTACCTTTAGTTTATCAACTACCACTAAAAGGAGCTATAAACCTTGATTTATCAGGTTCTACTAAAAGGAGCTCCAACCCCTAATTATTTACTAGCCACTACTAGAAGGAACTACAACCCTTGATTTGCAAGACGCCACTTCCTTGACCTCCTTGATTCATCTTTCATACCATTTTCAAAATTAAATCATGAAGGTTACTTCCTTTCATAAAAAATAAATTCTCACCTCAGAAATTCACCACAAACACCATAAAATCACCTTCAAAAATATATGATTATTGATCATATACACCATACACACCAACAAAAACAACAACATCAACCTTTTAACTCATATTGACTCATATCTGCTTGCAAATTTGATTATGCTTATATAGAAATTGAGCTAATATTTTTAGTTTTTGAACCTATAGTTAAGTTCAACTCTTTTCCATGCACGAACTCAATTTTTTGCCCATCTACCACTTCCGTCAAGTCTTTTGAATATGTTCTTTATGTCTTCAAACTCTACTCTACCATGTATTTAAGAAAGTCCAAGTTAAACTATCCAAATTTGCAATTTTGGAATTTTACAGGTTTAAGCAAGACTTTAATTTGCAGTTCCAAATTTAGTAAACTGCTAGATTTCGTCTATTTTCTAAATATGTCTCTAATTTTTTCCATGCCTATAATTATGTTACTAACTTACCCATTTTCCTATTTACAGTTTAGCACACTTCTCATTTTGGTGGATTTCATCAAATATGGTGCTAAACACCAAATCTCCTTCATTGTTGTTGAATTGCACTAGCACCTGTATGTTGGCACTTTACCCCATATAATTGTGGGTTGAGACCACAACCTAAATGAGGTTGAGGGCTTAACAAGGTCAGTGCTTAACAAGGTTAGGGGATTGACAAGGTTGGGATTTTTTTTTAATTTTGTTATCTACCGACTGCACTAAGATCGAAGTAACCATAAATTCATTAACACATGAAAACTTCACTAAAGAATGACCCCATTGCATGAATTTCAATTATTTTGGGAGATTGAAGGTTGAAGGTCATCCCTAATTTTTCCAACATTTGTCCACAACTAGCCTAAAGGCCCCACTATCACATGGTTCTTCCATATCATCTTATTGAGGTCATCTTTGTGTCATCAATGCTTTGTGGTGGCTCTTGAGTGGTGAAACTTGTAACTGGTATTTGGACCACTTGGCCATTATAAATGCCAAAAATGCATGTCAATTGTCCTCGGGTCCATACTACCACATCAACTATTCTTACATCATGCTAACATCCTGATCCACCATGGTTCCACCTATGAGTCCACATCACCTCTATGAGTAAATTTAAATGTGCCATGTGCTATCTTTGGATAGGTCCATGTTGTCAACTTGTATAGTGGAAGAGTAATATTGAACCTCATTTTTTCATTGAATTTCTTTATAAAATTAAAAGGACCAGAATAGGTTGGGGGTCAAGGGTTGGAGAATTTCCTTTGATTTAGACCTACACTTGCTCCCGACATTTGACCAAGATGAAGGCCCAACCTTCGATTATGATGAAGCACCGACATGGTCATTGGTCAGGGGTTAGAGATCATTTCCTTTGTGTGCTATACCGACTCCCAACTAGGTCGAATATGCTTAAGTCCCGACCTCCACCAACGTAGGAGAAAAATGCCATTTTTTCACCAATTTGGCTCTAATGCTAATTTTATCTCTTTAACCTTGACCATTTAATTTATGAGCTTTGACATGCAATGACTATTAATCCAGAAGGCCTTTTCCATACTTTATCATACCATTAGAAATCTCTTTCATATCTCTATCCATCTGAGTTTCTAAGTACACTTGAGATGTTATGCAATACTGAAAATGGCTCCAAAGTCTTTGTTCCTTTATCACATTGCTTACAATAATTTTTGCCTTTTCCATCAATTTTCCATCAATGACAACTTATTTCTAATAAAAGGAGAGCTCAATAATGTTCTTATTATGTTTTTTTGTAAGTTATAATTTTCTATTATATAAATAATATCATGAAACAATGCATCATGGCATAGTATTGACATGGTCTAATAGCCTATTATGACAAGAGCCAGAATTGAAGAGTCATTATTTAATAATTGTGGCCATTAGAGCAAAAACCAGATAACAAAGACCAAAAAACTAGCATCCAATTGTCTATGAGAAAAAAAATTACTATGGGTCCTACCCATGAAACGAAACTAGCCTCTTTGTAAACAAAATATCAAAATTGGCTCATTCCATGGACGAAAACTAGGTCAAAAGTTCTCCCATTTCATATACAAATAAGCATAATGAAAATCAAATAAAGAACTTAAAAAAGAAATCATGGAGTTCTATGCATGTGATTGTGACTTGCCCCATTAAATATTTCAATGGGGGTGTCTTAGGAGGTGCTTGATGCCTACACCAACATTCTCCCCCCTTACTTCTTTATTAGTTATCAGAAAAGCATTATCGTAAACTTGTTTTATCGCTTGATCATGTATATATTTTTTATTTTCCTTTTTCTGGGACAAGATAACTTAAGAAATGAAGCCCCTAGTGTTCTAGTAGATCCACCAAGTATTTTGGATATTTGTGTTTGTAGTGTACAAGGTGCCTAGATCCATTATAAAGTCAACAATTTTAGCATCCACTTGTTCCTTATTTACATATCTATGGAGACCGTAGTTCTCTTTCTGAATTCTTGAACACAAAATGTGTATTTAGATGAGGTGGAGGTGTGAAGGAAATTTTCTCCACCACCACATCCCTCTCTTCCTTCATGCTATGTAACAAACACATAGTGGGTCCCTTACCCTTATGATCCGAGTTGACTCAACTCCCAGATTTAACAAAGATCTTTTTGCTTTCATAATGTGATTAGAATTGCATTTAAAATGGCATAAAGGAACATATATGCGTGTTGTAAAGAAGAAGGAACATGACAATCATCAGCAACATAAAATAACAAGACGTTGATAATGGAGTTCATCCAGGAGGGACTACATCTCTGGGCCTCGATGTCAAGATGGTTTAGTCTGTTGCATTAAGTGTTGTCAATAGTGATGATGTACATAGGCGGTGATGTCACTATCATACAAGGAAAATTCCCTCATGTAAGAGTGGCTCTAAGAGATGTTCCGCTACAAGAACACTCATTCAAAAAGGACTCCTATCAGTATGACCTAAACTCATGCATGATGATAATGAGCATCCTGCCAACATGGCATAAAAAGGATCTAAATGCAAACATACATGGCAACATATGACTATCCCATCAACATAAAAACAAAGGGATCTCAAACAAAAAATGACGAATCATGACAACAAGTACATCCCACAAATGATTCCACATCACATCAAGCAAGAATCATGAAACAAGTGAGCAAACAAGATCCCACATCAAACATCAAATAGGGATTTATGCAGCACAATGCATCTCATAGCAAAAGAAGTACATGAATACACTACACATACCTCACATCCTAGCGCAGAATAGGATGTCAAATTGTTGAAGTTGGTCGTACCATCAATCTCATGGCGCCGGATCTCATGGAAATGATAGCTCGCACATTAAATGTTGACACCTACACTCCACTTTGAAAAGTGGTCGAGAAATGAAATCATCAGATGGAAAATTTGAATGCACCATTAGATTTTTGGCATCAAATAGTGTAAAATCGACTATCAAATTTCTAAATTCTAAGAAAGTGAAAATCTGGGGCTTAAGGAATCTTTTAGATTCCCCCTAGATTCCTCAAAGATTCCCTCCTCCAATTCATCTACAAATCTGTTGCTCAGATTGAAATTTTGACTATGCCATTAGGTTCGTGTCACTGAGAGGTGTAAGATCAACATAACATTTCTCCAATTTGGACACTGCAAAAATTTCACCCTCCTAAGAATTTCACCCAATCATGGTTCCACCTACCTCTTCTATGGGCTCATGGTTCCACCTGCAAATAAATTAATTAAAAATTTATATCTTGATTTTTGTGCACTTCTGGCCCATCCATGCTAGGCACACTGAACAAATGAAAGGTTATATAAACTTTTGGGCGGACTTTTAAAAAATGGTGGTTTGGTATTGTGGTAAATAAGACAATTGGTTGAGGGGTCGGGGGATCAAATCCCGCCCCCTCCCAAATTAACATACATATCTTTTATTGCGTAGCTGATCCACTGTTTTGGTGGTCTGTGCCCCATTCTCGCCATCGATTCCATGGAGTGTCATATTAACGTCGGAAGGGTTTATTTGGTTTAGTACATGGTTTGCATTTAAGGTGTACGCCACCATATGGGGTCGCCTGATGGGGGCCGGCCCACATGGGCCAGGCGAGTTCGATCCCCGCCAACCTCACATTACGTATGGCATATAGTTAGAGTGGTGGGGTGTGGACCGGGTCCATCGAAGGTGGCCTGCCCATCGCCCATAAGTGTTACATGACGTATTACACGGGAGTTGGTTGGAGGGCTCAGCGGGGTAACGGCCATTGAGCCACATTTAAATTTAACGTGTGTTATATGATGGTTGGGGGTTGGGTTGGGGTCCGACGGGGGTCATGGACTATTGACCAATTTTAAATATAATTTGTTATTATGTGTGGTTGGGGGGAATGGCAGGGTTGGTGGCCCACCACCCCAAATATATATCTATCTATCTATATATATTATATATATATTATATATAATATTATATATATATATATATATATATATATATATATATATATATATATATATATATATATATATATATATATATATATATATATATATATATTATATATATATATATAATATATATATATAGATATATATATATATATATATATTATTTTTATTAAAATAGGGGTTTTTTTTAAATCTTTAGAAAATAAGGGATATTAGGCAATTTAATGAGGCCGCAATTTTGGCTACTCTCGAGAGCTATATTTCATGGTCTGGGGTTGGTCAATTTGTAGGACACTTAAACCTGGCCCACAATCCAACTTTGACCAAAACTTTGACTGGCTCATTCTCCCTCATATGATCTCAGGTTGATGAACCGTTCACACTGTTGTGATCAGGACGACAAGATCTACACTTTGGTCTCGATTCGAAATCATTTTGATAACTTTGATTTTGAGCTTCCATAAGCCCTCTTTTTCCTGTGTGTGTCCCTGGAGCCACCTAGGTCAATCCTCCCCACTGAGGAGCTATTGGTCCTCCAAAAGCATGAAAAATAATCTACAACTTTTATGTACCTTGTCTGCATCACAAGCGTCCTGAAAGGTCTCGTTTCCATCTCCTTCACCTTTGTGCTTTGGTGCCTTAAGGGATGAGCTGACACTTGCAACCTCTATTACATTGTTTTGCAAATTACATTCTTGTCTTTCATGACCAACTAATGACCCAAGCATCCCACACTTACCACGAGTTTATAACACATACTCGGTGGTCAATTTTACATCAATATGGACACAATACCCCAGCTATGAAAACAAGGCCAACATATCGTTGTTGCTTCAACAAGTGATGGAAAACACATCATCACTTTATATCTTAAAACAAAAAAAATGATTTACAAAATCATGACCATGATAAGCCAACATATATAGAAACCATTTTTCACTTATCAATGTGAATGGGTTGCCTCCTTGTGGTGGTTTTGCTTGTCGAACGACTTTTTCACCTGGTTCATGCGTCGACACTTTGTCTTTCAGGCATTACTCTGGATGGAGCCTCCAACATGTGGCTTTTTAATGGCTGCAATACATCTTCTTCCTCTAGACATGCTTAACATTTATATTGTTGGGTTGTGTTATATTCTTTCCACGACTAACCTATGTAGTGAACCGGGGGGTTAGAGGGGGGCGGGTAGCCCCCCTCTACGGGGTTCGGGGCAGCGCCCCGAGAATTTTTTTTTTGGACCCTATATTGGGTTGGGCGAACCTACCTATGGTTTTTCGGTCCATGGTTTTGGACGCGATGGTTTTCGGTCCATGGTATTGGACGCTTCGGCATATATAAACATGTATTGTAACATTGAAAGGATTATAATGAAAAATCAAGCTGGTAGTCTCGGTTTTGAGATCCAGTGGGAAATCTCTCTGTTTATTTGTTTTATGTGTTATGCTCTCGCATTTTTATTTTTCCTGTGATTTATAATTCATATGCAGGTAATTTCTATACGGGGTTAAAGCCTACATTTGGTGTTAGAGTTGTTTTGGCTTCAAGGGGACGCCTTTGTTGCTGAGGGGTTTCGCTCGGACCTGTGGTAGACCCTGTTCAGTGGCAGATCTGCGAGATCGATTCTGGTGGTGAAAGAAGATGGTGAGCAGCGGAAAGATAGAGATTAAGAAGTTCAATGGTCAGAGTTTTGAGTTGTGGAAAACTCAAGATGGAGGATTTGTTGGTGGGATAAAGATCAGGTGGATTGCGGTAGATCCAGGTACTAACCAACGAGAGTACCGATGAAGAATGGAGAAGTTGGATCGGAGGCAAAGAGCACAATGCAATTGTGTGTCTTAGGATTCAGTAGTGATTGAATGTTAATCAAGGGAAGCATATGCGAAGGCTCTGTGGGACAAGTTTAGGGACTTTGTACCAATCTAAATCTTCTGGTGAATAAACTATTCCTGTGGCGAAAAAAGTTGTATAAACCTGAGGATGAAAGATGGAGACTCGGTGACAGAGCATCTGAATGCGTTAACACTGTGGTAAAGTCAGTTATCATCTGTTGATTATTAAAAATTTTCAGATGAAGATAAGTGCATCAGTCTGTTGTGTTCCTTACCAGATTCGTGGGATAGTCTGGTTATTGCAATAGGTAGCAATGCAACTGCTTTGCAGTTTGATGAAATAGTCTCAGCCTTGCTAACAGAGGAGATGAGACAGAAAAATATGGACAAACAGAATGGTGATGCCTTTTCTGTACGAGGACAGTCCCATAATAGAAACAAAAATAATTCGTCAAGTGGGAGATCTAAATCTAGAGGGAGATCTAAATCTCCAAGAAAACCTGTAAAGGTGGTGTGCTGGAAATGCGGGAAGGAAGGGCACTTCAAAAGGGAGTTTAAATCTAAATCTCCTGATAAAGGAAAGGGATTTGATGATGCTCCTTCTGCAGAGGCGAAAACCACCTCAGATGAAGGTGGGGATGTGTACTTGGCTTCTTCAAGTACAAATGTAGATCATGA
>APFE030520820.1:57339-81892 GCA_000404065.3 Pinus taeda | reverse complement strand
ATAATCCTCTCCATCTTATCATCAATATACATATATATTTCTTTCACATTCCCAAATGTACCTTTCAGATTTACTTGGGAGAAGACATGATCCTTCCCATTAAATTCTCAATTTTATATTCATCTCACATTTCCAAATGTACTCCTAGCTTACTTGGGAGGAGAGAAGTCAACTATAGGGATGGGTGAGAAGTGAATGACATTAATGAGAGGTGGTTGAGATGGAGAAGGGAAGGAGGGTATAAAAAGGGAAGGGGGAAGGGAGAAAAGGGGGAGTTTTGGGAGGTTTTGCTTATGATTGTGGGGGTTGGTTGTGATTGTTTTGGACTTGTTATGATTTTGGGGAGACCTTGGAAACCTATAGAGGTTTCCTAGGTTTGAGAGGAGGAAAGTATTGTATCTGGTTTTGCATGTTCTTCTTGAGGACACACTATATCTGGTTGGACTTGGGCACGGAGGGCTAGGGAACCTGTGGAGGTTTCCTGGGCTAGGAATTTGTTTCCTAGTTGGTTGGGAGGTAAATCCGGTTGGGTCGGTGAGAAGGAGCGTTCTGCTGGAGCTATAAGACAAAGGTATCATCATCAACCGCCGGAACATGTATTTTTCCATGGACTACTCTTGTTAGGTTGATATCAATGGAATGCTCACCTTAATTTATGTTGCTTATGATAAAATGATAAGATGTTAAATGTTTAAAGCTTTGTGAGAAGGTCAGCAAGCTCCTTTTATTACTTGCAAATAAAAAAAAAATAGATCTGTTAGTGTTTAAATAGATTGAGGCTCTAATAATAGGAATCAGGTTCTTACATGTTTGCTGTCACTGTTTATTAGGCCGTGGTGTCTTTAATCTTTGATATTTTTCCTTTTAATCTCTGCTTTGCTGTTTGGTCTTCATGCTGGATGTTCTATTTACTCTGACCTTTCCACTGATACACTTTGACCTGGCTGACCTGTCATTATCCTTTTACTGTGCCTTTTTACTCTTACTGTACATTTTTACCTTTTGACTATCTACAGTAAGTCATTTAATTTCTCCCATGTTTCAGCATCTGGTAATTGTATGTTCAACATCTTCGTATGAATCTCATCCACCTCTGTATACTTGTTACAAATAGGCTTATTCACAAAAAGGTGTTTTACCTCATGCTGGAGGTAAAATAAATTTTCAAAATTTTTGTACAAGACCTTTCGAGTAGGTATGCCCTTCATGGACGAAGTATTTACTTGATCTCTAGCTACTTCTTTGATTTTTCTGTTGTAGTCCTCTTATGTCATCAAATTATCGTTTATTACCAAGGGATTTGGTAAACCATTTTGCCTCAAAATTTCAAATTTAACCATGAATCTGTCAATGGCTAGTTGCATGGTTTGGCAATTATCTTCTAGGTTTAACATTAAATTACTCTTGGTTAGTACCCTTTTCACCTCCAAAATTGTACCCGTTCTGTTAGGTATCTCTAATTCCTACAACTCATACTTGTTTTTGGAGTTGAAGAAGTGAATGATCCTTGTAGTTACCTATGACATGTCTCCAAGTTCTGCTTTTACTCTCTGTATGGCTTCTGTAGCCTGTTTTATCAAATCAATATGCTAAAAAATTACTTGGATGGATGGCCAAATATCACTGATAGAGTCAATGATATTGGCGCACAATTGTTCTTTAGCCTGTTCAAGGGGTTCCTTCAATGTAAGTTCTCCAGGATTTTTATTCTTTCGTTCATCCTAGTGGCTTTATTCTTTCGTTTCTTCTTTGTGCATGATCTGGGCAAGCTTGTAATCAGTCTCTAGACTGGTCACCTTCTCCTTGAGCTTGTTCATTTCATTGGTCTGAATTGACATGTCTTACATTTCCTTGACCAATGTACTTGCCTCATCACCTGCTGACCCTATTCCTTATGTAGACGATGTAGAAGTTGTTAGTGCTATAGCCATTGGCGTTGTAGGAGATAAGGATGCTGCCAAAGTGGAAGGTATTTTAGTAGTTACTATTGGGATAACAGTGGTAGGGGCATTCTCTAGACTAGCTTGTTTTACCTGTATCAAGATATCCAATTCCTTTTTCATCTTCTTTAGCTGATCATTCAACTGAAGCACCAGGTCCATCATCTCCTCATGATTTGTTTGGCTCTCCGGGACCTCTTTTGTTTACGGGTGTTCTGAATGAGGCAACTTTAGTTGTTTCTTGAGAGCTGCTATATCCTCATTCTTCTTCTTGATCAACTTTTCAACAACTTTAGAGTCATTAGGATCATGGCCTAGCTCAATGACCAAGTGCTTCAATGACTTCATCCTATTCTCTTTGGCCGGTGAGGAGGCCATTTCCAATTTATATTGGGCTGTGATATTGTCCAGTGAACCCTATAGCCTGTGTATAGCCAAGGCCTTTCCTGTGAGGGTGGAATAGATCATTTCTCTAGCCTGCTTGTGGAATTATATCTGGTCAATGGGATGAACATCCCTGGTCAACACCTCAAAATTAGTCTCTCTCTAATCAGCTGAGGTCTTTGGCTATTGAATAGTGGGTTGCATGAATGAAACCTGCATCTTTCCTGCTTTGATGTCAAAAGCTGAAATTAACCTGCTCTGGTTGGGTGGTGTGTGCTTGAAGTATTGGGAATATGTATCAGCCTTAAATGTCTCATTTCTCATCTTTATCTCCTTGTACTTGTCCTTAATGTATCTTTCTTTATCAGCTGGCCTAGTGAAGGAGGAAACCTCAACACTTAGTTGTCTCTCAATCATTTGAGTGTTAGAGGTTGATGGTTGTTGTGTATCTCCTGAAGTAGTTGTGTCTTTGCTTCTTTGCCCCATTGTTTCAGTGTCAGTGATTTCCACTGATTCAATGTTCTCTTCCTGTTCAGACACATGATTTAGCTTTTAGGCCTTTTTTTGAGTTCAAAATACTCATCTGTAGTATCCATGGTAGAACTAGAACCCTCCTCCCTGTTTCTTTTTGGATTCCTCTCCTCATTTTCTGGGGTCTGTAAAATGGGAGGATTATCCATTATTTCCCCTACTTCTGGAAACTACATGAAAGAAATCTGGTCAATTTTCTTTTCAACATAAATGTGTGTGTTCTCTACATCCAGTACTATGCTATCCATGTTAATCAATGTGTTTTCCAACCATTCTGATTGGTTGGAAAACTACTCAATATCAGGTCCTGGATGGCGGATGAAAGGTCCCAATTTGACCTTGATTCTCAATTTGTTTATGACCCCATGAGGGTCATACTGCCACATGAAGATTTTATTGAATTTCATGTCCTGCAACATTTTGTCAGCCTCAGGTCTAGCTTCTCTGTTATTACATATCAAGGGGCCCAATTGGTTCTTTATTTTAAATTGGGTCTTCTTCCTAGCTGCTAGGAAGTTGACCTCATCTTAATTGATGATTTGCCTAAAATACTCAAGTGCAAATACCCTCATGGGGAGGTATTTGGTCAGTTTATAAGGGGCAAGTTGGCATCCATAGACTCTCATTTTAGTGTGGTTCTGGTACAGATACCAGTCTCCCACCTTGTTGTTCTTGGCCAACTGTAACACCCTTTTTATTTCTTCGCTGATTATAGGCTGAGGGGTATTGGTCAGTATGTTCATGACTGGATGGACCAATAAGTTGATGAAGTCCTTATATGTGACTGCAGTGGAGTATTTCTGGATCAAGGGTGTCCAATAAATAAATGATTTCTCTTTTCCGTTGGTATCCAACTTCTGGATGTTAACAAGGAATTTATTTGCTTGATAATACAAAAACATGTGAAATAACACTGAAGAGTATTTGAAAACTTTTTTAGTTGGTAGTCTGGTAAACTGTTTAAGCATCCTGTCTGCAATGAACTGAGCATAGTTGTACATGACAGTAGGAGGCTTTCCTGGGCTGAAGATGGAGAGAAAGGCCAAGATGACTTCATCCACATACTCATCTGAGGTATATCCTAGGATACAAGAGAGCGTGGTAATTATCTATCTGCCTCTTCCTGAAAAAATGGTGGCAGCATAAGGTGGACTATTTGTGGGAGTATGGCGGTCTTCTATGATGAAGGTCTAGAAAATTTGTGCTATTTTAGCTAGGTCTAATTTTACATAAAGGTCTAGCAAGTCACCAATAGATAGTGGGGTTTCATTTGGGCTGGGTTGGACTTGCAACATTTAGTTGATGGATTCTGCAGTGATGGTGAATAACAGTTGTTGCTTGGGGGCAACAATAGCTCTCTGGCTAGGAATATAGTAGGCGTGACATAAATGTATGATATCAGGGAATGGGTGCACTTCTGGGAATAAATACTTGGGTAAATTGGATTCCCAAAGGTAGATGTCATCATTTTGGTTTCAGAATCTATCCTTACTCTAGCAGTGGAGCTTTAGAAGGAAGGCTGGTGAAGCAGTGTCCTTTATTTGAAAATCCCTGTCTGCTAATGCCAAATGGTCGATGTCCAGGTGAAGGGTTGACAGGGGTCTCACGTCCAGAGAGGTATCTGAAGCCATATTTAGAAGTAGAGGTATGAATTAGGCCTGTAATTGCTGCAGAAGTAAGGTTTGGGAGCTTTGTTTTAGTACGAAGGTATTCTCAGTTTGCACAGAGGGGTTTTGGGTATATAAGTGAATTACCCTTCAATTGAAACAAATATTAATTAATTTGAAATAATTAATCTTTTAATTGGATTGATATGCTTTCAAATTAAAGAGTCGTTCTGGTTTTCAAAAGAATACCTGGAATTTGGTGGTATGGGTTGCAAAATGGTTTCAATGGTGAATGTAGAGGGTATGGTGGCTTCAGCTATGAACTGGATGCTCGAATTGGGTGTCCAAAGTTTGGGTGGTAGACGATGGTCAATTTTGGTTGCAGAGGTTCAAGGTGTCGTAGAATGGCTTGAGTGGCATTCACAGTGAAAACGCATGAAAGGGATGAAATGGGGCTTCTTTAGCCTTTTAACCAACAATGGTTATATTTTGGCGTGGAATTTACAAATGAATAGTGGATGGTTTTTGGTCTTAGCAGGGAGGCGATTTTTTGTGCCATTGCATTGCTTTTGGAGGGCAGGCGGTATTTCCTTGCAAGCATGTGATCTAGCCTGGGCCTGCCATGTAGCAAAAAAGTGCCTGGGTAAAACCATGAAACTTGCGTGCTCTCAGGCTGGTAATGGTCAGACAGTGACTGTGCACTATATGCATGTGCACCATTAGATCTGGGGGTGGGAGATCGGACAACTGTCGCATGGTCAAGATGCATGGAGTGAATCAGGACTGGGACTTGCGGGGCCTGGGGGGTTAATTACAAATAATTGTAACTAATTAATAAATAAAGTCGGGATTAAATATAAGTGTGAGTTTAATGGAGTGGGACCAAGGGTTACCATGGTGGGGTTTTTTAATTGCACCAAGGGTTGGTGGGTTAAAAGGTTTTTGTCGAGAAAATATGAAACGAGGAATTAGTTAAATTATACGGGGGGATAAAAACTTAGGAAAAGGGGGTTTTTATGGGTTTTGAAGGGAAATATGGAAATTAATAAGGGTTAGGGTAATATTTGCAATGGGGTATGGTTTTCATGCTAGGGAAAAGGGGTTTTGGGTAAGGGGGTGAGTTTTGCAAGGTAATTTACTAGGGAAATTTGTGAAACCATGGGGTAAGGGTCAAAATGAGGGGAAAAGGGGATTTTATAATAAATAATGGGAGAATGGGGAAATTAGTAAGTAAGTATGTGGGGGTGAAATGAAATGAGGGGAAATTAATCAAACAAGCTTGTGAATATCTTTTCACTCTCATAAATTCGCCTGCACATGAAACATATGATTAAGCATGATAAATGTGCTTTTGACTAAGCAACCTTGTACATTTGCAACCTTTCTTTTACCTACCCTTTATTTATCCTAACATTTTTCTTCACCTTATTGGGTGCATTTGAGCTTGCAGACCCTTTATTTCCTTTTATTTTGACAAGAAAACTATCTAATTCTGACCTTATAACTTCCAATGGCTCAAATTAAGCTTGTGAGCACAATTTTATTCTCTACCTAACTGTTGATATACCAAGGTTAAATAGTTTGGATACATCTTTCTTCTCTATCTATTAACATAAAATTTAAAACATGAATGAGTCAAGATTAAACTGTTTGACCATCATGGATTGTGCCATTTCTAACAAGCTGCACACAACCTCATTTTGCATATAAAGTAAAAGGTAGTGGCATTTGAATTTGCACACTTTCATGATCTGTTTTATTTCTTTTTTGGGGTTCATATTTTTCACTTTTTCTCTTTCTTTTTGTCCTTTGATTATTATTTTAGGACATACCCTCTTTACTTTTTTTAATTTTTTAATATGGAAAACATTTTGCAGAAAGCAAAAGTATGTACAATATTACAAGACTAACCATAGCCAATTCAAAATTATGAATCCTATTATTATAGGACCCTAACAATGGCTCCACAAGGGGATGACATTTCCTGGTGAACCGTCAAGAACTTTAAGATCAGTAGCCTTTGAAACTGTGACTGAAGTTACCTTGTAAATTGTTCTTTTGTAATTCTTCTTTATTCATACTTACGATGGTGAACCCATCAAAGCGCAGGGCCTTCTCTCCAGGCTTCAACTTCAAAAGATAACCATCCAGTCCAATCTAAACTCCACACTTTTATATACAACATGTAAAGTAAAGTGAACTATTGATAATCTATGGAAAAGTAATGCTTCAACATTCTACTATTGACAGGTCTTCCTGGTAGATCTAATCCATCTATCTCTCTCAAACAAAATGCATTGTTAGCTCTGTAACCATAAATGACATAAGGCCTTGCCACAGGAAGTAGAATTTTCCATGTTTTCCCTTGTCTTCCCTTCTAGAATCCCATTTAAGTAGTTTTTCACCTATGTAAAAATCATCAACTTTAGTATTTTTATCAAAGATATTTTTGATTTTATCTTGGATTACTTGTGATTTGACATAGACTTCTTCTCTGGTTTGCTGCAAGTGTATTGTTTGATTTATCCTCCTCTGGATATCAGTTGGTTCTACCTACAACTCATGGATGATCTTCATCACTGACACTCCTAAAGAGGATGGAAAAATAACATCCATCCCATATACCAATTGATAAGGAGATGTACCAATGGACTTTTTGGTAGTTAGCCTGTCTGCCCATAAGGCAATGACCAAATTTTTGTTCCATATCTTTTTGTTGTCTTCCAATAATTTCTTAATGATATTGACAAGGATGTTGTTAGAGGATTCTACAAGTCCATTACCTTGAGGGTAATAGGCAGTGGACTAACCAAGGGTGATGTGGTATTTGTTACAAAACTTTACCGTTTTCTTGGATGTAAAAGCAGCTGCATTATTAGTAATGATATTTTGGGGGCATCCAAATCTTGACAGGATATTGTTTTCAAGGAATGATATAATGACAGAGTCTGTAGCTTGTCTAGAATGGGATCGCTTCTATCCATTTTGTAAAATATTTGGTGGCTGTCAAAATCCATTTATGCTGGGTTGAGGAGGCTGGGTGAATTTCTCCAATGAATTCTAAACTCCATTGTTGAAATGCCACTTCTATGGAGATGGGTTTGAGAGGTAAAGGTAAAATATTTATTTTTCCCTCAAATATCTGACATTTATGAGAGAAGGTCACATATTTATTAACATATGCAAAAAGAGTGGGCCAGAAAAACCAACCCTCAGAATTTTTTTAGCAGTAGTTTTCCAATACAAGTGTCGTCCACAATCTCCTTATCAGCTTCATCTTTTAGTAAACAGTTTAATAGACTACCACCATTGTCTTCCCAAAATAAAGAATTATCTATGATACAATATCTCATTGCTTTCATTTTCAAAAATCTAGCTTTAACTCTAGATAAACCAGGAGGAGCTTGTAAGTTTAGTAAGACAAATATGATATTTGCATACCAAGGTGAATCTATAAAAGGTTCACTAATCTGTGGAGTCGCCATCTCTTTTTGATCATGTAGGGTACCAATGAAATTTATATCTAGGGTCTGACAGTTCGATTCAGCCATGAGTTTGGCTAAACCTTGGCCTTTGATAAGTTTTGTAGGCTTTATTTCTATGTCATATTCCAAAATAGTGGCAATCCATTTGCCTCTCTTCCCTTCAAGCCCATTTCGTGTCAAAATGTCCTTTACTACTAATTTGGAACATAAGCAATGATGTGTGAATACAATATGTATACTCTAAAATCTTTAATAGCTTTCGCTAAAGCTAATGCCTATTTTTCCATTATGTTGTATTTTAGTGTTGCATCTCTTAAAGATTTACTGAAAAATGCTATGGGCTGTTCATATCTTTGATCATTCTTTTGCAACAACACTGTTGCAATAATATGTTCTGAAGAAAAAGAAAAAATTATAAAATATCTTTGAAAGTGAGGAATTATAAGGATTGGAGTTTTGGTAAGGGCTTTTTTAATATTCTCAAAAAATTGTTTAGCTTCCATTGTCCATTTAAGTGCTAAATCTTTTCTTAACATTTTATTTAGTTCTCTAATCAATCCTGCGAAATTTGAAATGAATCTCCTAAGAAAATTTATTTTGCCTAAAAATGACAGCAATTCCTTGATGTTTCTAGGATGAGTGATGGACAACATTGCCTCTATTCTAGCAAGACATATTCTAATTCCATCTTTGGATATTATATGTCCCAAGAGTTTACCTTCTTCTAGACCAATGAGTGTCTTTTTGGGATTTAAGGAAATCCCAAATTTTCTGCATTTAATGAAAACTCTTCTCAGGCGATCTAGATGTTCATCATCAGATTTGGAAAAGACTGTAATGTCATATTGGTAAACAACTAGGAAGTCATGGATTTATTTAGAAAAAGATATATGCATATCTCTTTGAAATGTTGCTCCTGCATTCATTAATCCAAAAGGCATCTTCAAATACATGAAAGTACCCCAAGGAGTAGTAAATGCAGTTTTTTCCTGGTTCTCTGGTTGAACTAAGATTTGGTTGTATCCATAAAATCCATCA
Organism: Pinus taeda; assembly: GCA_000404065.3. Taxonomy (NCBI): domain Eukaryota; kingdom Viridiplantae; phylum Streptophyta; class Pinopsida; order Pinales; family Pinaceae; genus Pinus; species Pinus taeda. The sequence continues at coordinate 72,907 of APFE030520820.1, read as the reverse complement.
AGCAATGAAAATCTAGATGAACCTACTACCCTTTGAAGAATATGGTCCATTTTTGGAGAGGATAATTATCTTTCAATGAGACTTTGTTCAGATTTCTGAAATCAACATAGAGTCTGATTTCTCCTTTTTGTTCCTAGTAGTGACTAAGTTTGAGACCCAATTCGAATATCTAATGGGAGATATAATTTGGGCATTATAAATTCTCTTTACTTGCTTCTCAATAGATGGCATAAGATCTGGATTAATTCTCCTAAGCTTGTGTTTAAAATGTTTGTGATCTTCTTTGATAGTTATCTTGTGTTGAATTATGCTGGTGTCATAAGACTTCAGGTCTTCATAACTCCAGACAAATACTTCTTGAAACTCTTTAAACAGATTTATGTATTTAACCTTTTCATATGGAGGTAAGGCTTTCGATATTTTAATGAGTTTAGGTTTTTCTTCAGTTCCTACGTTACATTCTTCTATATTTGCTCTTAAAGGCTCCATTTTTGGTTTCCTAGCTACATCATTCAAGTCAAACAAATCTTCTAAGGGGACTAATCCCTTAGGCAAAAAATTATTTTTAAGGTTTAGAATTTCAGGATCACCCTTCATTATCTCTTCTATTTCTACATTTTCTAAGTTATCTACTTCTAATTTAGTGAAATTAGTGGGTTTACCTATATCTAAAATATTTACATCTATCCCACTATCCATGTCATTGTCTATTATATCTATATTACAATTCTGAAACTCACCTTCAACATTCATGAAATCATAAATTTGAGAATTCTATGAGAAAAATTGCCAATATTTCAAATTGTTAGGTATGACAGGCCTATGTCTCACCTCTACAGTGTATTGGTGGTTGGGTTGAAAAGGCAGTTTGCAGGTACTAGAAAAAGTGATCCAGGTCCGAGTGTGAAGAAGGAACTTTAAAAGATCTTTTACTTTCATGATGTGTTAAAATTACATCTTAAAAGAACATTAAAAAATACAGCTATAGACTGTAAAGAAGGGAAACATAACAATTATCAGCACATAAAAATACAAGCCGTTGTTAACGGATTTCATCCAGGAGGGACTACATCTCTGGGCCCCAATCAAGGTGGTGTAGGCCTCTGCATTAGGTGCTGTCAATAAAAGTGATGTACACAAGAGTTTGTTGTCTCAATCATACAAGGAAGAAGGCCCTCATGCAGGAGTGGCTCTAAGAGATATGCCACAACTAGAACTCTCAATCAAAACTCCTATCAGTATGACACAAAACATGCATGGTGTGCATCCTGCCAATAAGGCACAAAAGGGATGTCAAGGCAAAACACATGCACAATGACAACAAGAGTATCCCAGAAACAAACAATAAGAGATCTCAAAGTATAAAGTACAGCATATGAAGATTCCTCATAACATGAAGCAAGGAATCATGACAACATGAAAATAAAGAAGATCATGCATCAATATCAATCTAGGATTTGCAACATAATGTAAAAGAAGAAATATATGAAATAATCATGTGACTCACATCAACCACGAGCCATCTGAAGATATGAATGAAGAAGTGGATAAAACGATCCGTAGTGAACATCTGTTCACATCATCATTGCACAGGCACAACCTGCTCCCAATCTGTCACGACCTCACTACGAATGGCCATATGAAGAAGCGCTGCTCTGAAGCAATTGTCAAAGTGCTGAAGCCTGCTGAAACACTGATCTCACAACGTCAATACACAAGAAGAGTAAGCGATCGAAGAAGAATCAATCAAAGAAGAATTAATCAATAGATGAATCGATCATAAAGAAGAATTTCTCACAGAATAATAATCGATCATGAAGAGAGGAATTGCTCTGGACTCTCGAATTTTGTAGCTCTCTGGCTATTCGGCTCTGTAGCACTTTGGCTTAAGTCACTGCAGCTCTAGATCTGCCTGAATTTCAAGTGCTGTGGCTCTATGCATCTCAAGCACAACTCTGGCTTCAAGTTACCCTGCATAATTCGCAACACAGTCTAGCTATCTCTACATAGCCTCATTCTGCGACTATTCATTGGGTGCAGCCTCCTTATGGCTCTATAGTGCTTCAGGTTCTTGGGGCTCTCTAAAATAGGCTCTTAGCTCTATTACATAGCCTTTTTCCACTTTTTGCTCTTTGCACCATGCTCTCAGTACTCTAGCACAGGTTTCAGGCTCTCAGGCACTCTCTGGCATGCAGGTTTTCTTTGTCTTTTCGCCCCCTCGGTTCTCTGTCACCCATAGTGTTTTATAACACGTTTGGGACAAGAGTGCTTCAAAATTGGAGGTTTGTTGCTTAAGAATGGAAGCTATTTTATAGAGCAATCGGTGGGTGCAACAACCTTAAGAAAATATCCTTATTATCATTTTAAAACGATATTACAAAATCCCGTAAAACATTGAGAAACATTGAAAAATCCAGAAATTTGGATTTCAAATTTTATAAGATCAGACCTATAATGCCCATTGGGTTTGTGCCTCATCGCTTATTGCTATCACTTCGCCTGGGGTCCTTCATTTGGCATCCGCTGACGTCGATCGCCGACGTTGATCGCTGATCGTTCCAATCACCGATATCGGCGATCGCTAATCACATTGCTGATATCCAAGGGTCCTTGTCCTCATCCTTTGGGTTCTGCCAACGCCGATTTCTGACACCAACATCATCGATTTACCAATGCTGATATATCCAATTTGACCACTGATCGCAATCTTAACTCTCCAACATTGCCGTTATCACAACTAGCATGCCCCTGACTCCGATATTGGGGATCACTGGTTGGGGGTCATAAAGGCCCGCCTTAAGTCCACCCTTTGGACTATGTTGATTGCAATTTGCCTTTAAGGCCAAAAAACCCATTTTTATGAGAAAATATCTCATTTTCTTAAGGAACAAGATGACCTTCATTTCACGATAACTTCATCATCCAGATTCGGATTGACAAACCATTCACACCTCGACAATCAGGAAGATGAGCTATTTGATCTAGTCCTAGTTTGAAGTCATTATGATCACTTTGATTTTCAAGCATTCATGCCATGGTGTCTGAAGATCCATCTGGATCAAAAAGTGGCTAGATTGCGGGCTTGCATATTCTGTTTCCTAGGAATGACAACAAAGTCTGTTTCTAGAATGTCTTTGATCAAATCTAGGATAGACTCTTTATATTGGCTTAGTCTAGGATTAATTATAGAGTATTCACCTTTGATTTGTTTAATAATCAATTATGAGTCTTCCATTATAGAAACTCTTTTGGCTCCAAGTTTCCTAACCATTTGTAATCCTAAGATTAGAGCTTCATATTCTGCCATGTTATTTGTGCATTTAAAAATTTAACCTAAATGCATGACCTTCAGAATGATTATTCTCCATGTTGTGAATCCACACTCCTACACCTGCTTCTAGTCTATTCACAAATCCATCAAAATCCAAATGCCATAGTGATTCATGAAAAATATTTTCACTGTTAGGTGTCTTGTATTTTTGTTCTACAGCTGTTATTTCCTTTTTGTCATGGTCTGAATTGTACAAGATGAAAGAGTCCATATCAAAATGCATGGAGTATGTAGGGAAATTCTATGGTTTTTCTGCACTACTCACCATGTATTTCATCAAGGTCTCTCTATAGTTTTCTTTGTTGACCAAAAACAGAGATGGTGGCATATGGCATATCTAATTGTAAAGATCCCTGCAACTTTTCTCCCCATGAGTGAGATAACAACATTCCAATTTGGGTGGGATGTTAGCAACTACTATGTCCATCACAATACTATTTGTTGGGCACAAGACTAGAGTCACACACAAATCCTTGATCAGGCCGAGGCATTTAACCTGGCTAGAGTAAAAGGAAAATAGGTCCTTATATGGTTTGGTGATATCTAAATTTAGTCTTTCCATGATTTCCTTTGGCATTAAGTTATGGGATGCCTTGAGTCTAGCATTATGTAATATTTTGTCATGAATGTTGAAAATAAGGTAGAAAGGAGGAATACCCCCTTGCTAATGGGTTCCATTTACTTCAGGGCCAAACAATAACTTAGGTTGATCATAATTAAAATCACAACATCTTTCCCTTCACTTATATTCAATGTTTGAGCGGTCTCTGATCTATATGATTCATTTTTCACTAGCTTAGTCAAAGGGACTGATATTTTCAATTTTGCTATCTCAGTTTTAATGTTGAAAGGAAATAGAGTTTTGCTTGATTGGATGAGATCTTCCTTAGCGAATGTGATATGTGTGATTTTATCTTCTTTCTCAGTGTTAGGCACTTCGGTCTGTGTTTCAGCAGTTTTGTTTTGAATTCTCTTATTTGGAATGTTTTGAGTAACTATTTCAGTTTGAGTTTCAGATGAAGTTATATATACAATTTTTGGGCTAGAAGTCTCTTGATTTCCACTAAGGAGGATTTGCAGGACTTTGGTTATAGGAGCTTCTGTTATCTTTTTAGTTTGGGTCTGGATTGATCTCTTAGTGGGAATTCCATTATTATTTTTACTTCTTATGTTATACTGTTTGTGAAACTCATATATGGTAGATTCATAGCGCTGTTTAAAGTCGAAGGACTCCCTAGATTCTAATTGCAATTGTTGCAGCATGTACAATTCCTGTTCTTCCTGAGTAAGAAAAACAACATCTTCATTTTTGATTCCTAATAAGTTTATCTTGGTGTCATCCTCTCCTTCATGGCTTTGTGAACCCTCAACATAGTTTTTCTAGAAGGGTGGTCTAATTTTCTGATTTGGTATTGCATTCTTTCCAGTGTTAGGACTCTTCTTGAAGTTGGGGTTTCTTATTGGGGTGGCTGTTGATTCTCCCACTGAGTTTTTCTTTCCATGTTTTCTAATATATCCATTATTGTTTCTACATTCTTTACTAAACTATCTATTTTACCATCAGAAGTGGAAGTTTCCTCTTTAATGAAAACTTTCATTCCATTTCTCATTCTAGCTTTCTTAGCTAATAGATTGGCTTCAGCGCTAACAACATTACTTTGCATTTGTTCCAATGTTTCATGGCTTCTTTCTCTTAACTGGTATAACATATCAGTGTCAAAAGCATTAGGGAATTTGATTAATGCTAGGTTTGGTGGAGGCTTGATATTAGCAGGGATTGCATTGTAGATTCTATTGAACCTAGTACAATAATCTTGACTGACTCATTAGGGGATCTTCTAATGTTATCATATTCAGAAAGTATTTGGAGAGGGTTCTTCTTTCTCTCCCATCTATCAATAAACAATCTATGAAAAGTAGCTAAGTCTACAATATGATTAGTAGGTAAATATTTGAACCATTTCTTAACATCCCTAGTTAATGTTTGGGCAAACAACCTCATTTGGACATCAGATTCATTAATCTCATGCAACTCAAAATAGTCAGTCATTTTGTTCACATGTTGTTGGGTAGTATACTGACTAGTAGCATCAAACAAAAATATTTTGGTTTGATAATCTTGGGGCATGGCATGGAGTTGTGCTGGTAAAACCAAAGGTGCATATCTATCTGCCATGGCTAAGATTTTGACTTGACCAGGGGGTAGAGTGCTAGTACTTGAGGTAGGGCTTGAAATATATGGATATGAAATAGATGAGGATGAAGAGTTTGGTTGGATAGTAAGCTGATGAATGGATGGTTTAGGGGAATGGACTGTGGAGGATACAATTGGTGAGGTGGTATTAAATGAAGGTGTATTTACAGTATTTTAAGATCGTGCAGAAATTTCAGAGGCATCAGTAGTGAGGGCAGCTAGTTCAACTGATGATTGAAGGTAAGCATCATCTATATGTCTTATCAATGTGGAGGTTAAAGCTTCTAACTTGTCAAAAGTATCCAACACAAATTTATCTAAATATGGATGTATAGACACCTTTTTTTGACTCAATGAATTGAATAAAATTAGGGTCTAACACAGTTTCATGAATTGCATTCTCTGATTTAGTTCTAAACAATGAGAGGTCAAATGACAAATCAAATGGAATTTCCTCTAAAGTTGATAATTCCTCAAGGAGTGAATTTTCTCTAATTAACTGGCTATTACTTGCTTGAGTTTCTACCTTTTTTGGTTTTCTTAAAATCCTGTCTGGGTCATCAACTATGGTAGTAGGGTTTGGATATGGATTTTCCCTGGTATAGTGAGTCTTTTTGGGACATAATTTTAACTTCTTAATTGTTTTTATCAAAAAATTTTTAACAACACTAAAAAAATGAACTTAAGGGGCACAAGATGAAATTTAAAGTTTCCTTAAAGTTTTATTACATTGAGGATTGAAGTTCCCCAGTATGGTCGCCAAGATGTTATCACTCCAATATTTCTCTAGAGTGTTGGAGAAAGAAATGATTAGAGGTAACCACAAACCAACTTTGGAGATTAGGATCTATCCTTCCTAATTCTCAGAGAGGGCACTCTCTTTTTGATTTAACTTTGTTTAGTTATTTGATTTTAGGCTAGTTATGATCGTGCTTGGGTTTTGATTTAGATTTGGTGGTGGGATCAATTACTTATTTGAAAAGAGGGGTGTCTTTTACCATTGGGCTATGGGGTCAAATGTCAAACAAACAGGACTAGATCAAGTTCTAAAAACAATGTCTATAGGGAAAGATAGCAGAGTTACTTCAGATCTCAAGGTTGGATGGTGAAGTGGTTTTCAATTGGATCCAAAGAGGAATTAAGGGTTCCTTAGGCCAGATTATGAAGAAAGTGAAAGAGGTCAACTGGGATGGGAGAGAAATTAAGGATTCTCAAATCTGGATATTGGAAGAAAACGTGTAAATGATTAACTGTTGAAAACAGAGTGTACTTATACAAATTCTAAGATAAAATTCTAGTTAATTCATTCAAATTTAGATAAAATTTAAGTTTGTGAAAAACATAAGAAAGTAACAGATTGACAAAGAAAATAATTCACTGTAATAGCTCTACACATGAATCCTGTGATGCAATCTCTTTATTACTTGCTCCAGTCTGTTGACTTGAAAAATTGGTACAATAACCCTTAGGTTTATGATTAAAACAACTTTACAAATGTATAGAAATCCACACTCAATACTTCGAATTATGAAGTATTTATACAAAAATAATTTACAAAATATCCCAAAGTGTCTTGGGAACTAATCTAGGAGAAAGAAATATCTTCATGCAAGAAGATAGAGACAACTATTGTACTACTATTTGCTGTCCTTATTTATTAGGCCATGCTATCTTTAATATTTGATATTTTTCCTTTTAATCTCTGCTTTGCGATTTGGTCTTCATGATAGATGTTCTATTGTTGGCTTAGTGGGGCCTGACCTAGGTTCAGAGGTGATTTATCTAAGCAAATCCCGGTACTACTGGCCCTTTTGGCAACAGTCCGTGGAGCGCGCACTGAGGTCTCACCCGAAGTAGTATGGGAGGGTGCTAGAACCAAGTTTCCGCACCGTAGGAATGTCTGATGGGCTTCTGGTGGTCCGCTATCTGACCTGTCACTATGCGCACTTGTGATCCCTTCGCGACCTGCGGTGTAGCTTCCTCACAACCCTACTTGGGGTGCGACCCGTATAATGCCCAAGATCCTTGTTAATTAATTGATTACTTAACTTGTGTGTGTAATATTTATGGTGATTAGAACATATTCATCAATTATAACAGTGCGTGCAATACATAAACGAATACAACCATAAAGAAGATAATGCACAACAAATACACAGGAATATGAATCAACTTCTCTTTTATTAATCTTCAATCTTTCTTACAAACTCGACACCACCCTGCACACTCAGCTGCAGGGGTCCATGCACTTGGCTATGGACTCTACTAGGCCTCTGCGCACTCAACTACAGAGCCTCTTCCTACTACTACAACCCAAGACACTTAGAACTCTATTATAATCTCGAACCATTCCTTCTCTATTCATCTATTCATCACTTATCAACTAACTTTACAACCTAGAGCCTCACTCTATTTATACAATCCCATTGTCCGTGGACCATGGGTAGGCCAAATTTACACTAATTTACAATACAATGCTTAGGGCAGACAACCCTATGACTCAATTGTACACTTCGCGCTCTGCGCCTACAATTCACAGAGTTTTACAACATTTATGACCAAAACTTTGGCTTTGAGCCCCAAAATCTTGCTGTGAGGGGATTGCATGCCCAATAGGCCCCCAAAAAAATCATTGTGACTCGTCCCGAGTCACTCTGCTGGTGCAGTAATCTTGGCATGGAGCCCCTCCAATTGTTCCTTCGCTTCCCGAAGGTCCGCGGTGCAATTATCGATAGTATGCTGGATCTGCTCCACCGTCTCAGCCAAAGTCTCACTGTCAGGGGAAACTCCATGTCTTAAGGCATGCATCACCTTCATCTGTGTGATATTTCCTTCGATTTTTGCAGTGATGAGGAAGGCCTCATCAATCCAAGTCTGGACGAGTGCTTTAAGGACCGCCTCTTTCTGTCGCGCAACATCCACCTGTTCCTTCAAGGCCTTTACTTGCTGTAGCTTTGTAAGCCACTGGGTCAGGACAACTGTTAGCACCATACTATGCACACTGTCATACTACACCTGAAGCTCCCACACCTTCGTTTCCAAGTGCTGTATGTTGGGGTCCTCCTGTAATGAAGTGAGGATGGCGAAGGATTCCTCCAACATAGCGGTGCAGTTCTGTATTGCCTATCCTATTTCTTCCAGCCATTTTTTAATAGTGCCAGCGCACTGTTCCCTAACTTCTAGATGTGTAGAAGACTACGCCTTTAATCGTAGCTCAACAATCTGAAGGTTGAGGTCCAGATGTACCCTTGTTGCTTCCTCCTTTGCCTCGGAGAATCCACTGGCTAATTTGTGGATTCGCACTCCAACTGGTAGGTCTGTCACGATTTCTAGCTCTAGAACGTGGTGACATGCTTCCTCTACAATTTTCTCAAGCAGCTGCTTCTATGCAAGCACTTCATCGCACTGGAGACTAAGCTGCTCAATGTTGATTCTCTATTCGCTGAGTATCTACACTGTGCATCCTTACCTCACTTGGAGTTTTATTGTCGCTTCGTCCTGTAGCTGATATAATATATCCCATGGAAGGGCAGCCCAATTTAGGTCCAGTCCCTTGATCTTTCCCACCGCGGCTCTATCCTCCTCGCTTTGCACTGTTAGTGCTCCTTCTGGAAATACTATGGTGTTGGCCATTTTGCACGCAGCAGCTGCTCCACTGTTGATGTACCTGTGGTTCCATAGGTGGCTACTGCTCCTTCCTATGGGGGCTTTGCTTGATGTTCCTACAGCTATGCCCTCAAGGCCCCTAACACATTCTTTTGCTCCATCATCACTTCTTGGAGTGCTTCCCAGGTGACCTCGCGAACTGTGTTGCCAATGTCATAGAGGTCATCCTCTGTCAATGTAATTGGCTCGATGTCTAGTTTGGAAGCCTTGGCATTCTTTCATGGACCTTACTGCTCCACAATGTGTGATTTTTTCAGTTGGGTGGATGTCATGCTCGGGTCCATGCCTTGCGTTATATCTAGTCCCTGTCTTATAGATATGTCTTGGACTCTTTCTTCCTGTGTCATGGTGGCCCCTATTGGTTGTGCTGCTGATGCTCGTTCGGTAGCCTTGGCCTGTTCTGCGGCTGCCTTTGCTGCTTCGCGGGTGGCCCTTACCTTGCGGTCACTTGTACATTGCGTCTTTGCTGGGACAACATTGTGACCTGCAACTTGGCTGCATCCTTTTGCTTCTGTGCTATTGGTCTATCCATTTCTGCTAGATCTAGGGCATGTCATTCGACAGGCCATGACTCGAGCACGAAGAAGATAACGTCGTCAATCGTGATGAAAGGAAGCTTGGTCCAGGTCTGTGTCGGACCCTTACGTGCCTTGATATACACATTGTGCATATCCGCCTTGACGTCTGCAAAGCTCCGTAAACTGTTGTACACCATGTGGGATAGGTGTAACCTTCTGTTAATCTACATCTGGATGATCGCCTCCATGAGCACCCAGAAGATATTAGTCTTACAGATCCTCGTGGCATCCTTCGTAGCCTAGAGCGACACATATTTTGCCGCCTCTGGGAAGTCTTGTTCAAGAGGAGGGAACTAACTATCCTCAGGTAGTTCCCTTGTCACCAATAAGATAGACAAGAGCAATCATGCGTAGTGGAAGGTTTTTCCCTACTCTTGAGCTTCTTTGCAGTTGGTTAGAATTTCTTCATAGATGAATTCGGCCCAGTTGAATTGGACCCCCTCCACGCATTGTTTTGCCAGTGCGATGACCAACGCTGGTACCTCGTTGCCGTGACATTTTCTCATCACCTTCCTGGCCAGCAGCTGGGTGGCTACGCACACCCCTTTGTCTTGAATGCTACTGATTATGTAGCCTCTCCGCTTCTTCTCCAATTTGTATTTCTTCTTCATGGCCTCTGCGAGCACCAAATCTTCGCATTTGCCAACTATCTCTGTGGGGTCCCTTCCCTTACGAGGAAGCCGAGAAATCCTATGAATAAGCTTCGCCATGATGGGAATAGGCTCCTACAGCCACAAGTACCCATTGTGCACCAGGCAAAGCAGCTGTCTGATAAATAAGATCATGATCGGTGCATGGTGAAACTGTGGAATCCATTGTAGGTGGAGTAGCCTGGCCTTATCCACACCGCACAACCATTTCCATGGCTCTAGCGCTGTAAGTGACCCCTCCTTGCTCTGTTTCATGAGGTTGTTAGTCTCCAAATGTGGGAATGTTTCGCTGTCCACGAGGTCCCAGTCTTCAAATTTCTTCGTGGGCATGCAGCCCAGGACCAAGCCTTCAAAGAAAATTCCATCTGGGAGGAGTGGGGTTTAGAGTGCGCTCTAGTGGCATCCAAATCCTTGGGTACTTTAGCTTTCCCTTTCTGCGGAGGGACATACTTGGGCAGTTTTACTGCAGTACGCACCGATTGGATGTCTTCTTCCATTTCTTCATCCACCTCTATCTCCTCTACGAAAGCTTGGAGGTCCTCCTCCTCATCATATGTCTCAAGGTTGACATCTTTGCCCTTGTCTTCCATGGAAAGTTTGCCAAACCGTAGATTTCACGGGGACATGTGGACTGGTCCTGCTGCCTATGTATCCTTCTTGGGCCTCGGCGTCTGAGGCAATTTCATAATTTCCCGCGCATCCTTCACCTACACCGTACGGCTTTGCGTGGCTTCTTCAGTGATATTCTCTACAAATCCCACACCTCTCTTGGTAGTTGTCATCTTGTTCGAACTGTCTGTAGTTGTTTGCAAACTTGGGGGCTCAAATCTCTCTTGGCGTTCAACACTCTGTGCTTTTCGTAGTAGCTCAAAGCTGAACCAAACAAGTGTGGTATCATGGCTAGCCTTGGAACTTTTATAGCATTTTTTTAATTTGAATTTGACCATTCCCCCTATTTCTGAGTCATTAATGCATCCTTGGCCGCAGATCGTCCCAAATGTAGCTTTTAATTTGTGTCTTAATTGCCCGCTGCCCGCTCCCTTTTGCCTTAAATTGGACATCTTGTCATGAATAGTGACGTCAACGGTTACTTCCCAGGTGACCCGCGCTACCGTACAACCCCTCTTGCATGGGTGCGAACCTTGTACCATGTTGATTCTGCGTGCACCTCCCTCATCGTTTAGTTCCCAAACAGACTCTTTTAGTGTCTCGCGCTGTCTTTCAAATATCTAGAGCGCTGACACTATGCTCCCTACGGCTAGTAAGGTGGTTGCACCCCCTGTGCGAGACTTCAATTCGCCTTCTAATATAGTCCGTGGACACTCCTCAATTGCCCTCACGATGCCCAGTGCCGCGTGCTTTAGCTTATATGGTGCGCTTCCCTTGTTACTTCATTTGGTAAGGTAAGGTTGCAACCGTGGTAGTAGACTTATAAATTCTCAGTGAGAATCTTCTAATGTAGTGGTATGGTTGTCCGTATCTAGCCTTGTCACACTTAGTTTATCAATGAGACAGGCTTGCGCGATCTCGTTCTCCAGATTTTTTTGATCTCAGTGTCCATTAACAGGCTTTCCTTCCCCAATCGTACCCGATCTTCTTCGAGTTCGTGAACTCCGAGGTTCCCTCGCTGAATGGCTTCCTGAATCCTTATATGTTCATCCTCACATAGCTATATGATTCCTTCATCCTGGTCTTCGTGTACTGCCCCAACTGTGGGAGCTATTACGTGAGGATTCCTTTCTTCTGAAATTATGGTTTCGACTCTGTTTCGTACCTTTGGAATCATTTCCATGCTCAGGTTTTTGCACATGGTCCTATAGGCCCATCGAACCACTGGCATGCACAAGTCCTAGTCAGTTTGTCTCACCTGGTAAACCTTGTTCAGTACTCCATGCACCCTATGGAATGCTTTGTTGTGGAGAATTGGTAACGTGCATCAACTTTCCTGCTACTGTGGTTTGTTCCAATTCTCTAGGCTATGCGCTTGTGCTGGCTATACAACATATGTCTGTACCCATCGGGAAAGGTGGGCGCGTAAGTGGTTCTATCCCATCTGATTGGCTTTCATTCGAAGCTGGGGTTTTAAAAAATGTAGGCGCATCATCCCTCTGCAATTGCACCAGTCTTCCAAAGTTCCTTGATGAGCACCCCACCATCGTGTGCGTATTGCGTGCAGTGACCATTTTAGCGCACTGAGCCATTACTTCTCTGGTACTGCACTTTTGAATCTCTTCAGAAATTCATCCACCTCCAAAAATCCATCATATGTTGGCAGATCCCTTGCCTTTGTTGTCACATAGCGTAACGACCTGATCATCGTGTTGCATTTCAGTGTTGTTACTTCATGCAATTGATTCTACCATCACTCTATCTCTTCGTCTGAATCTTAAGTGTAGAAGCTTTCGCGCTCCAATGAAATCCTTCCATCTGTAGTTGGATTCACCCAATCTTCTCCTTGCGTAATTATCTTGTAGATACAGTTGAGATCGTCATCACTATCGTTGTCGTGCACAGGTTCAGTGTATCGAGCTCCTTCAGCTGGATCCAGCAATACTACTACGCGTAGTGACATTTTCTCAAAGGTCATTTTGTGCTTCTTCAGATTTATGACTCCATTTATATCAGTAGCCCAGTCTATCCATAGTAGCACAGGATAGGGATTACTGTCATCCACAATCTCTATCACTTCAAAATCTGCCTGCGTGCTTGCGCCTTCAATATCAACTGTCACCACTTGCAATCTTCCCATGGGCAAAATCTTCTGTTGGTTCGCCATCCATAACTGAATAGGGGACCATTGCAACATGGGTCTGCCCATGTGTTCCCACGTTTGCTTTGGTAGTACATTTGTGTCCGAACCCAGGTGTAGGATTACCTGATCCATTTTGTACTTGCCTATTTGTGTAGTCAGCCTCATCTCCCTTCCTGTGTGCAATGCATGCTTTCCTAGTTTTCAACTACACATGGTTCTCCTGACCCTGCACACCTAGTGATAAGTTCCTGTAGCCCTTTGACTGCCTCTTGTTGTCATGCAACAGTTTCATGCATGTCTCCAGAAAGGTAGTGAGCATAGAAGGATCCATCCTTGATTCTAGTTGATCCTTACTACCTGAAGTGGAGGCCTTCGTGAAGCTCTTCTTAACTTCCATGAATGTCTCCTTCACGCGTTCTAAATCAAACTCAGATTCCTTTGTAGGAGCCTTATGAGCCCAACGCTTTCTTCTGGCTGCTTCCCTTTATAATCTCCCGTTATCATACCACTCCTGAGCATCATGTTTACGTTTGGGTCTTCTTCACGCGATTCAAACCTCATCATTTGTAAACTCAAGGTTGGAGGGGGCTGGAATACCCCCTTTTCACTCATCTTTGCTATCAGTGAAGTAAAATCTTCCACTTCATGATCAAACTGATTACAGTACCAACATGATATCCTAGTTGGATTCATACAATCGTGGGCATAATGCCCTAGTCCTCCGCAATTGTAAGAGATTATTTGTCCGCGACCCCTTCCTGGTCCCATTCCACCTCGACCTCAACCGTGCCCCCGAAACCCAGTGCACGCCATCCCTGCATTTGGGTTGAGGGCTTGCATTTTGGCCTGCATCCTATAGGTAGGGGTCCGATCCATCATTAGTTCATAGCTTTGGCAGTTGCGTTCATCATGGCCTATTGACCTACAGAAATTATAAAACAATTGCTGGGATGTCTGCATATACTTCTGCAACAAATGAAAATTATTCGTAGTATGTTTTCCTCCTATCTGGCAGATCACATACCATAATGCATACATCGCGCTCAACCCCTCCTGTGCCTCCAGTCTTAATGGCATTGGCCCTCCTCCTACCAAGTAGTTCGCGAACACTGGACAATGATCTTTGTCGTGGCCCTAGCCTTTGCATTTTATGCACCATACTTCCTCAGGCACCTCTGGCCAAGGTGCCCTATCTTGTTTCAAAATCTGCATTTCTAGACACAAATTTTGTAGCTGCGGGTGGATCTCTTGGAATCCCAATCCAGGGTCTTGTATAGGGGTCTCATGCAACCTCATTTCCATCTCCAATGCTTTGGACTGGGTGGAAAGTTTTTTCTGTGACAGAGACGTCCTTAAGTGTGGCGTAAGTGAGGCCACAAACCATGCATGATGTTGTGCATCCGTTAACGTCATATTGGCTTCGCGGATCATACTCTTCAGCCTTTGGTCTAGATCCCAGGGGGTCTCACCCGAGAGCATCACGATTTCCTTAAACCCGATGATTGATTGCAGCTCTGAATTTGGCCTGCTAATCTCCCTGTTCAACGCGGTTTGGATCTCTGCAATTCTTGCGTTCGGGTGGTCATTACAATGCTTGATATACCATGTTAATGTGCGATCCTGCAACGCGCTCACCAGTGTAGCATTTTTAATATTATCATCCACGATGGCCTGTGCTTCCCATACTACTCTTAACACGAACCAAAATTGATTCGGGTCTTCATTTACTACTTCTCTAAACACTGATAATTTGATCGTACTTGCCATACTAAAATGTGGAGGTGGTGGAGGTGGAGTGGGTAGAGATGGAGGTGAGGGAGGTGAAGCAGGTGGCAGTGTGGATGGGGGCAGTAAATGTGGAATTCGCTGCCTTATCAAACTAATCGTGCTTTTCGGAGAAACCTTCGTGAGCTCATCCTCGCTCTCCAGCGAGGGTGAATTTAAGGGACTGTTTTCTAATTCTTTGTTGCTTGCGCTTCTGTAGATATTTCCGCTCCGTGTAGTCACAAACATTAATTTATTCACATAACCTGCTTTTCACACGATAACATCTTAATCCAAGTGTTCAAAGATTTAACGTACTTACCTCGTAGTCCCTTGAGAAAATGTTGCTCTGCCTCCCTGTAGCTGACGGTCATGTCTACCGTGAAATCAGTGATAAATCCTCCTATTACCCGGTCGAGCCAGTGGTCCACAGCTCACACTATCTTATCTTCTGAGGCTTCTAGTCTGCGCACTAGTTCTCGAGTCCACACTATTGGTTTGTCAAGCCTACACCTTCCCTGTGTTAGGATATTCCGACACATAGGAAATAGTTAAGTTCAACTTGGTCTAGTATAGAGTTAGGTATAGAGTTAGGTAAAGTGTGTTTCTTTACTGTTGTACATTTTGTAACTT
>APFE030520820.1:38484-53678 GCA_000404065.3 Pinus taeda | reverse complement strand
AATAAATTGCCTGTAGTAGCCACGTTGGTGCAGGCCGTGGACTGTTTCCCTCTTTGAGGGTTTTAACCACGTCAAAAATACTGGTGTATTGATTTGAGATCTGGTTGTGAGCGGTGTCCTTTCGGTGTTCTTTCTGAGGAACTTACCCTGTAAATTCCTACACCTTGGTTGTCTGCTAACCTTGCGATCCACTCATACAGCTTAGATGGAAAAGATGCAAAGAAAATTTCGTGGATTTCAATGTACAAGTAGCGATCTAGCCACTTCTCCTTAGATACTTGTGGATTTCTATTTTCTTACGCTGCGAAGTCGTGAATCTTCTTGTCCAACCACTCTTCAATTTCTTTCTTTGTAGGGTGCAGTGGCACAACATCAGACATCCTTTATGTAGATCTCGGTCCCGTGGGGCTTGACCCAGGTTCAGAGGTGATTTAGCCAACCAAATCCCGATACTACTGGCCCTTTCAGCAACATTCTACAGAGCATGGACTGAGGTCTCACCAAAAGTAGTATGGGATGGTAGTAGAACCAAGTTTTTGCACCCTAGGGATGTCTGATGGGCTTCTGGAGGTTTGCGATCTAACTTGTCGCTATGCGCACTTGTGATACCTTCATGACCTGTGGTGTGGCTTCCGCCAGCCCTACTCAGGGCGCGACCCATATAATGCCCAAGATCCTTGTTAATTAATCAATTAGTTAACTTGTGTCTGTAAGATTGATGGTGATTACAACATATTCATCAATTATAACAGTGCGCGCAATACATAAATGAATACAACCATAAAGAAGATAATGCACAAAAAATACACAGGAATATGAATCAAATTCTCTTTTATTAATCTTCAATCTTGCTTACAAACTTGACACCGCCATGCGCACTCAGCTGCAGGGGTCCACTCACTCAGCTGCAGACTCTACTAGGCCTCTATGCACTCAGCTATAGAGCCTCTTCCTACTACTACAACCCAAGACACTTAGAACTCTATTCTAAGCTGGAACCATTTCTTCGCTATTAATCTATTCATCACTTATCGACTGAATTTACAACTTAGAGCCTCGCTCTATTTATACAATCCCATGGTCTGTGAACCATGGGTAGGCTAACTTTACACTAATTTACAATACAATGTTTAGGGTGGACAACCCTATGACTCAATTGTACACTTCGCGCTCCACGCCCGCAATTCGCGGAGTTTTACAACATTTCTGACCAAAAATTGGGATTTGAGCCCCAAAAAGATATTGTGGTGGGATTCCATGCCCAAAATCTATTTACTATGACCTTTCCACTGATACACTTTCATCTAATATGCTTTGACCTGGCTGACCTGTCATTATCCTTTTACTATGCCTTTTTACTCTTACTATACATTTTAACCTATTGACTGTCTACAATAAGTCATTTAATTTGTCCCATGTTTTGGCATCTGATAATTGGATATTCAACATCTTCCTATAAATCTCATCTACGTCTGTATGCTTGGTAAAAATAGGCTTATTAACAAAAAGGTGTTTTACCTCATGCTGGAGGTAAAACAAATTTTCAAAATTTTGGTACAAGACCTTGCCAGTAGGTATGCCCTTCATGGACGAAGTATTTACTTGATCTCTGGCTACTTCTCTAATTTTTATATTGTAGTCCTCTTATGTCATCAACTTATTGTTTATTACCAAGGGATTTGGTAAACCCTTTTGCCTCAAAATTTCAAATTTAACCATGAATATGTTAATGGCTAGTTGCATGGTTTGGCACTTATCTTTGAGGTTTAACATTAAATTCCTCTTGGTGAGGACCCTTTTCACTTCCAAAATTGTACCCGTTCCATCAGGTAGCCCTAATTCCTGCAACTCATACTTGTTTTTGGAGTTGAGGAAGTGAATGATCCTTGTAGCTTCCTCTGGTATGTCTCTAAGTTCTGCTTTTACTCTCTGTATGGCTTCTATAGCCTATTTTATCTAATCATTCTGCTAAATAATTACTTGGATGGATGTCCAAATATCATTGACAGAGTTAATGATATTGGCCCACAATTGTTCTTTTGGGCATGGGATCCCCCACAACATATTTTTGGGGCTTAAAAGCCCGAGTTTTGGTCAATGTAATGAAAAGACTCCACGAAGTATGGACACAGAGCACGAAAATCTAGGATGAGTCATAGGGTTGTTCGCCCTAAGAATTGTAAAATAATGTAAAGTTGTGTCAGCCTACTGATGGTCCGCGGAGCATGGGATTATATAAATAGAGAGAGGCTCTAAGTGTAAAGATAGTTTTTTGAGCAGGCAGTAATAGATAGATGCGAAGGCATGGTTAGAGGAAAGAAGTGGATCTAAAGTGTATTGAGTCGTAGTAGTAGGAAGAGGCTTTGCAACTGAGTGTGCAGAGGCCTAGTAGAGTTTGCAGCTGAGTGAGCGGACCCTTGCAGTTGAGTGTGCAGGATGGAGTCGGGTCTGTAATTGAACTGAACTTATTAGATTATTACAATTGTGGAGGACTAGGGCACTATGCCCGCGATTTTACCAACCTGATGAGATATCCTGTTCGTACTGTGCTCAGTTTGATCATGAAACAATATATTGCTCTACGTTGATCACACAGATGCATGAAAAAGGGGTATTCTAGCCTCATCCAACTCAGAATATACAAATGATGAGGTCTGAACTGTGCGAAGAAGACCCGAATGTGAACATGATGCTTAGAAGTGGTACGACCATGGGGGAGGACAAGGGGAAGCAGCCCGAGGAAGATACATGGGTTCACAAGGCTCCTGCAAAGGTACCTGAGTTTGACTTAGAACACGTAAGGGAGACATTCATGGAAGCTAAGAAGAGCTTCATGGAGGCCTCCACTTCAGGTAGTAAGGATCAAATAGAGCTAGGAATGGATCCTTCAATGCTTACTACCTTTCTGGAGACATGCATGAAACTTCTACGTGACAACAAGGTAGTTAAGGGACTACAGGAGCTGATCACCAGGTGCGCGGGGTTAGGGGAACCATGCGTAGTTTGGAAATTGGGAAAGCATGCATTGTGAACCGAGAGGGAAATGAGATTGACTGCATAGATTGGTTAGTATGAAATGGATCAGGTAATCTTAGATCTGGGTTCGGGCACGAATGTGTTACCGAAGAAAACATGGGAATGCATGGGCATGCCCGGGTTACAGTGGTCCCCTATTCAATTACGAATGGCGAACCAACAAAATATTTTTCCCATGGGGAGGTTGCAAGGGTAATAGTTGATATTGAGGGTGTGAGCACACAGAAGGATTTTGAAGTGATCGAGATTGTCGATGATAGCAATCTCTATCCCACATTGTTAGGAATAGACTGGGCCAACGATATGAATGGAGTCATCAACCTGAAGAAGTGGAAGATAATATTCGAGAAAAAAGTCACTACACGTAGTAGTCGCGCTAGATCTAGCCGAAGGAGCACGCTACACTGAACCAGTGCATGACGATGAAAGCGACGATGAGCTCGATTGTATTTACAAGATAATTGCACGAGACCAGGATCAGGTGAATCCGACTGTAGATGGGAGAATCTCGTGGGAGCGAGAAAGCTCCTGCACTTCGGATTCAGACGAAGAAGTAGAATGATGGAAGATTCGGTTGCACGAAGTAACAACACTAAACTGCAACATGATGGTTAGATCACCGCGTTGCATGACAATAGAGCCAAGGGAACTACTGACATATGATGGATTGATAGCGGTGGATGAATTCCTGGGAAAATTTGAAAATGCGGTACCTGAACAACAATGGTTTGACGCGTTGAAGTGGGCGATGTGTGCAACACCTGCATGCTGGTGGCGAACACATCAAGGAAATTTTGAGGAATGGCGCAGATATAGAAGGATGATGCACCTACGGTTCGGAAGCCCCCAGCTTCAAACTAAAGTTGGGCAACCAGGAAGAAGCAGCTTGTGTGCCCACCTGTGTCGATGGGTACAGACGTGTGATGTGCAGTCCACAAGAACACACCCGAAACTAAGGATCGAAAATCAGAACAAGACACATCAGTAGGAAAAGCAAAATGCACCACAAACCTTCCACGTAGAAGCATTCAGGAAGGTATGTGGAATCTTGAACAGGGTTCACCAGGCAAGACGAAATAATTGGGACCTGCGTGTACCAGCGTTCCGATGGGCCTCTAAGGCCATGTACGAAAACCTGAGCATGGAGACGATCCCGAAGCTGACGAGCAGAGTCAAGGCCATAGTTTTGGAAGGAAGGAATCTTCAAACAGTTGGGATAGTACACAAGGACCAGGATGAAGGAATTACACAGCCACGTGAGGACAAACATATGCAGATTCAGAAAGCCATTTGGTGGGGGAACCTTAAGCATTGCAGACTCAGAGATCGGGTATGACTGAGGAATAAAAGTGTGGTAATGGATGCAGAGATCAAAGAACTAGAAAATGAAATCATGCAAGCCTACCATGTCGATAAACTAAGAATGACAGGACAAGATATGGGCAACCATACTACTGCATTAGAAGGTTTCCGCGGAGAATTTGTGGCTCTGCTACCATGGCTGCGACCACACCTTACCAAACAAAGTAACCAGGGGAGCGCACCACATAAGGAAGAACGCACAACGCTGAATATCGCGAGGGTAATTGAAGAGTGCCCATAGACTAGGTTGGAAAGTGAATTGAAGCCTCGCACAGGTGGTGCGACCACTTGACTATCTGTAGGGAGCATAGTCTCAGCGCTCCAAGCAGTTGAAAAAGAGTGCGGGACTATAAAAGAGTCCGTATGGGTGCTGTGTGATAAGGAGGTTGTGCACATGATCAATATGTCACAAGGGTTGCACCTGTGCATAGGTGGTTGTGCTGCTGCGCGGGTAGGTTGGGAGGTGACCGTTGGTGTCACTGTTCATGACAAGAGGTCCAATTTAAGGCAAAAAGGAGAGGGTGACGGGCAATTAAGACACAAATTAAGAGCTAGATTTGGGACTATTTTCCGCCAAGAAGGCATTAATGAGTCAGAAGTGGGGGGAATGGTTGAATTCAAATTCAAAAGATGCTATAAAATCCCTAGGTCTAGCTACAAGGCAACACTTGGTTGTGCGAGAATTAAATAGTTACAAAGCAATGAGCGCTGCATACTCTTACCACCTTTGACTATAGACATGATAACGACTGCTAGAACAAGAGTGCGATTCACCGAAGTTACTGCAGAGCCCCATATGGCCCATGAGGAGTGTGGAGAAGCGACAGTTGTGTTATAAGTTCCAAAATCACCACGAATGCAATGGCCACAGAAAGATAAGTAGACTATGGGCCCAGTCCATGTATCCCCAAGAAACCCACGGTTTAGAAAATTGTCAATGGCAGAAAAGGGAAAAGTTGTCACTATTGAATCAGATGCGAGGGAGGAAGACTTGCAAGCTCTCATCGCTCAAATTGAGGCGCAAGATGATGAGGCAGAGGATGTCTCACCAATGCCTTCTGCAAGAAAGTTAACTACGTACGTCCCGTCGTGGAAAGGGAAAGCCAAGATACTGAAAGACATGGATGCCATGAACAGTGCGTTCCAGACCCCACTCCTCCCCGACGGTATAATGTTTGAAGGTCTGCCTTTGGGATGAATACCGACCATGAATTTCAAGGATTGGGACCTTGCAGACAGTGAGAAGTTCCCATACCTGGCCACAGAAAGGTTAATGAAGCACAAATGGTTTCGCGGTGTGGAGAAGGCTGGGTTACTCCATCTGCGAGGGATACCCCACTACCACTGCGCATCCATCAGCATTTTCATCATCAGGCAGCTGCTGTGCCTGATGCATGATGGGTATATCTGGCTGGAGGAGCCTATTCCCATCATGACTGACCTAATTCATAGAATTTCTCGACTACCCTTCAAAGGACACGACCCCATGGCCATAGTGGGAAAAATAGTGACTTGGCCCTCGCAGAAGCCATGAAGGCTAGGTATAAACTAGAGAAGAAAAATTGGGGGTATGCAATAGCAATAATTAAGGAAAATGGGGTGAGCATAGCTACCTAGTTGTGGGTTGGCAAGCTAATGAGGAAATGCTGCACCGACGAAGTACCAGCGTCTGTGATTGTGTTGGCAGAGTAGTGTGCAGAGGGGGTACACTTCAACTGGGTGTATTTCTTCTGCGAAGAGTTTCTAATAACTGCAAGGAGGCCCAGGAGTAGGGTAAGACCTTCCACTACGTGTGGTTGCTCTTATCCATCTTGTTGGTTGTAGGGGAACTGCCGGAGGACAACCAGTTTCCCACTATTGAGGGTGATTTACCTGAAGCCACAAGGTACACCTCACTTTGGGCTACAAAAGACATGAAGAGGATTCACGAGATGAAGGTGTTCTGGGTGTTCATGGAGGCGAGCATCCGAATGTGGATCAACCGAAGGCCACACCTGTCTCCTATGGTTCATAATAGCTTGTAGAGTGTGACAGAGTTCAAGGTAGATATGCATAACATGTATATCTGAGCAAGCAAGGATCCAACGTAGAAATGGGCTTCCGTTCATCACAATGGATGATGCAATCTTTGCAGTAATGGAGTCATGGCCTCCAGAATGGCGCACCCTGGATGTGGCAGAAATGGAGAAGGCTACAACCCAGCAAAGAAAGAAGGACACCAAGTTATGCATTGTGTAGTTGGATGAAAAGAGGCACCAGGAACAAGAAGAAGCCGCATAGCAGAAGACGGCTGATGCAGAAGCAGCGACACAGACAACAGAAACCACAACAACATCAACAAGAGAGCTCAAGGAGGGCCAGGAGATGTCCATGGGGCAGCAAACCGAGGAAGTGGACAGGATAGAAGAACACGCAGACCCTGGTTCAACATCGACCCAACTTAAGCGGCTACACATCCCTGAGAAAACAACTCCTAGGAAGAAGGTAAAAGTGACAAAGACATCCGTCGACTCGATTATGCTCACAGAAGGTGATCTGTTTGACATCGGCGAAACGATTCGCGAGGTCATGAAGGACGTGCTCCAGGAACTGAGGATGAAGCAGAACACTGTGTTGGGGGCGCTAAACGTTCAACTACAAGGCTTATAGGTACAACCCCCCCAAATAGGTATAATGGCTCAGTACATTTCAGCAAGAACCGTCAAGGCCGAACAGACGCTACGCACCCATATGGACAACCATTTCGTGTTGCTCGAAGGTGCACTAGCAGCAGCAAGCGAGGGTGACCGGGCTGCGATGAGTAGCATAAAAGGCGTCGACCTGAACTTGATAGCCATTCCACGTGAAATTTTGTACCAGATGTAGGATGGGGTCATCATAGAGCTCCGCGCCTAGGAAGGCTACACAATCCAGGTCCTGAACAAGAAGAAAATCAACATGGACCAGCTCAACCTCCAGTGTGATGAGTTGGTTGCGCAAGCTCGTGGACTAGAGCAGGCAATAGAGGATGCGTGTAAGAGCGTCCTAGAGTTGGCCGTGCTGGCAAAACTACTAGCAGCAAAGCGGGTCCATAGATTGGTGGCCAGAGTTCGCGAAGCCATGGAGGAAACGAAGGTTCAGTTGGAGATGAACTTGTAGATTGCCAAGATGTGATTAAAGGCATAGCCCTCCATGCCCCCAGAAGTAAGAGATTAGCGCGCCCACGCTATCCAGATGGGGATGGAGCAAATTGGCTAGGCGACACAGGATTGTACTGGGATGTTGGAGCAAGCACTAACCATGCTTACGCACCTATAGGAAGACTCGAACCTATAGCACCTAGAGACAGAGGTGCGCGAGTTGCAGCAGGAGTACGACAATGTCTGGGGCACGATGCAGATGGTTTTCCTTACTCAATGACTCGCCAAAATACAACAGGAAAGGGCACTGAAGGACCAATTAGACACCATGCGCCAAAAAGAAGCCCTGCTTAAAGCACGCATCCAACCATGGATCGATGAAGCTTTCACAATTATAGTGACCATTGAAGGGAAGCTCGCACAAATGAAGGAACTTTATGCGGTTAGACAAGAATGTGACCTTGCTCATGAAAGTTCAGAGATACGTGTGCAACAAGTATAGTAGACAATGGAACAATGTGTTGCGAACACCCATGCTGTGCGAGACCTGCTGGATGGACTTCACACAAAGATCACCGCACCAGCAGAGTGACTCGGGATGAGTCATGATGATTGTGTTAGGGGCCTGTTAAGCATGGGATCCCCCTCAACATGTTTTTGGGGCTTAAAAGCCCGAGTTTTGGTCAATGTAATGAAAAGACTCCGCGAAGTACGGACGTGGACCACGAAAGTCTAGGATGAGTCATAAAGTTGTCCACCCTAAGAATTATAAAATAATGTAAAGTTGTATCGGCCTACCCATGGTCTGCGGACCATGGTATTATATAAATAGAGTGAGGCTCTAAGTGTAAAGATAGTTTTTTGAGTAGACAGTAATAGAAATATGTGAAGGCATGGTTAGAGGATAGAAGTGGATCTGAAGTGTATTGGATCGTAGTAGTAGGAAGAGGCTCTGCAGATGAGTGCGCAGAAGCCTAGTAGAGTCCGCAGCTGAGTGCGCGGACGCCTGTAGCTGAGTGCACAGGGTGGATTCGGGTCTGTAATTGAATTGAACTTGAAAAGGATTATTAATAAAGATAAGTTCAATTCAGAATATTGTGCATCTCTAGTTTTGTTTATCTTTATGCATTCATATTGTTTTTGATTACACGCACTCACTTGCAAGTTGAATAAGTAACAAGAATATTGGGCCCACACAAATTAAGTCAAAGCACTAATATAATAGTGCAGTAAGGATCGATATCAGGATAGTACTGTATTCGCACCCCTTACAGAGGTGTACATAGGCTGCTGCGTGGAGCAACGCAAGCGTGCAGGTTTGGACCATGAACCTCCAGAACCTTTATCAAGACATCCTTAGGGTGCGGAAACTTGGTTCCAGCACCCTCCCATACTACTTTGGGTGAGACCTCAGTCCGCGCTACATGGACTATTGTTGAAAGGGCTAGTAGTACTAGGATTTGCTTGGCTAAATCACTTTTGAACCTGGGTCAGGCCCCACGTAGCCAACATGTTCTTTAGCCTGTCCAAGGGGTTCCTTCAATGTAAGTTCCTTCTCCAGGATTTCTATTCTTTCGTTCATCCTAGTGGCTTTATTCTTTCGTTTCTTCTTTGTACATGATCTAGGAAAGCTTGTAATTGCTCTCCAAATTGGCCACTCTCTCCTTGAGCTTGTTCATTTCATTGGTCTAAATGGACATGTATTCCATTGCCTTGACCAATCTACTTGTCTCATCAACTACTGACCCTGTTGCTGATGTAGATGGTGTAGAAGCTATCAGTGCTATAGCCATTGGGCTGTAGGAGCTAATGATGCTGCCAAAGTGGAAGGTACTATAGTAGTTACTATTGGGATAATAGCGGCAGGGGAATTCTCTAGACTATCTTGTTTTACTTGTATCGAGCTATCCAATTCCTTTTCCATCTCCTTTAGCTGATCATTCAATTGAAGCACCAGGTCCATCATCTCCTCATGATTTGTTTGGCTCTCCAAGACCTATTTTGTTTGCGGGTGTTCTAAATGAGGCAACTTTAGTTGTTTCTTGAGAGCTACTATATCCTCATTCTTCTTCTTGATCAACTTTTCAGCAACTTTAATGTCATTAAGATCATCACCGAGCTCAATGAACAAGTCCTCCAATGACTTGATCCTGTTGTCTTCGGCCTCTGAGGAGGACTTTTCCAATTTATATTGGGATGTGATATTGTCCAGTGATCCCTGCAGCCTGTGTACAACCATGGCCTTTCCTATGAGGGTGGAGTAGATCATTTCTCCAGGCTGCTTGTGGAATTCTATTTGGTCAATGGGATGAACATCCCTGGCCAACCCTGAAAATCAGTCTTTCTATAATCAACTGAGGACTTTGGCTGTTGAATAATGTGTTGCATGAATGAAACCTGCATCTTTCCTGCTTTGATGTCAAAAGATGACATCAACCTGCTCTGGATGGATGGTGTGCGCTTGAAGTATCGGGCATATGTCTCAGCCTACAATTTTTCATTTCTCACCTTTATCTCCTTGTACCTATCCTTAATGTCTCTTTCTTTATCAGCTAGCCTAGTGAAGGAGGAAATCTCAACACTTAGATATCTCTCAATCATTTAAGTGTTAGAGGTTGATGGTTTTTGTGTATCTCCTGAAGCAGTTGTGTCTTTGCTTCTTTGGCCCATTGTTTCAGTGTCAGTGATTTCCACTGATTCAATGTTCTCTTCCTGTTCAGACACAGGATTCAGCTTTTGGGCTTTTTTCTGAGTTCAAAATACTCATTTGTAGTATCCATGGAAGAACTAGAACCCTCCTCCCTATTTATTTTTGGATTCCTCTCCTCATTTTCCGGGGTCTGTAAAACAGGAGGATTATCCATTGTTTCCCCTAGTTCTGGAACCTGCAGGAAAGAAATCTGGTCAATTTTCTTTTCAACATCAATGAGTGTGTTCTCTACATCCACTATTGTGCTATCCATGTCAATCAATGTGTTTTCCAACCATTCTGATTGGTTGGAAAACTACTTAATATCAGGTCTTGGATGGCGGATGAAAGGTCCCAATTTGACCTTGATTCTAAATTTGTTTCGTTGCTCCAAACAGGTCATCGTGGAATTTTCACAATAAATTTTTTCTGCAAAGTTTCAGAAGTGAAAAAAAAAACCCATTTAAGATGAAATTGCACTGAACCTCGGATCTAAATTTCAGAGCTTTTCGCGTTATATTTGCAGAGATATGACTGAGGAAGTTGGTCTTTTTGCAGACTCTTGAATTACATTCCAAACAGGTGATTTGTTGAAAATCATCATAACTTTCTCTCTGAGCATCGGATTGAAATTTAGTAAGAAGGTACATAAAGAGGAAAGATTGTAGTTTCTTGTATATATTTGTCAAAGCCAAAAGTAGAAACAGTGACACATGGCATGTCGTATAAGTTCACTCTACTGAACTAGTCTATAATTAGGTCACTGTGGGAGATTTGGCATAACTCTTCCTTGGAGAATCCAATTTGGATTAGACTAGTGGCATTGGAAAGAGGAAACAAAGGGCTATTGTAGGTTGCAATTTCATAACTTAAAGATTCGAAAGTACAGAGTTACATTATTTTCAAGATCGAGCTCCTAAAATTAGGAAAAAGCAAGATGAGGAAGTTTGATGGCAAGGATCCGGTAAATGGGATACTTCAGATGGAGCAATATTTTGATCTACATGGTGTACCACTGTTACAAAAGGTATGTATTGCATCTTCATATTTAGAACTAGATCAGTTTTTATGGTATAAAGGGCTTTGTTCTCGTAAACAACTTGTTACGTGGTCAATTTTTACGGAGGAAATGATAGCACATTATGAGGATACACAGAGAAACACCTTCTTTAGAGCAATGCCACAACAATTGGAAATAGTAAAAGGGCTTTGTTACATAGTGGAAAGTAAAATTATGGCAACAAGAAAGTCTACTCGTCACAACTATAAAAATGGAAGTGTTGTTTCTTCTAGCCTTCCACAACCTACAAGGGTTACACCACAACAATTGGAAGAAAAGAGAGAAAAAGGGTTTTGTTACAATTGTGATAGCAAATGCACTAAAGGACATAAGTGTGCCGAGAATAAATTATTTTACATAGAGTATGAAGAGGAGGAAGAAAAGGATCAAGAAACATCAAAAGAAGAGGATATACACGAGGACCCAACCCTTGAGAAAGAAGAAATGAATTAGACCATATCTTGTAAAGAATTGGCAAGAATTACCACTCCTCAAACTCTCAAGACAGAAGGAAATATCAAGAAGAAAAAGGTGCAAGAAGTGAAAGATCACATTGAGAAAGAAGAAATGAATCCAAACATATCTTGTAATTCATTGGACGGAATTACCACTCCTCAAACTATCAAGATAGAAGGGCATATCAAGAAGAAAAATGTTCAAGAAGTGAAGTATCACATAAAGCATCAAGAAATGAATCTGACCATATCTTGTAAAGGATTGGAAGAAATTACCACTCCTCAAACTCTAAAGATAGAAGGACATATCAAGAAGAAAAAGGTTCAAGTAGTGAAAGATCACATCAAACATCAACAACAACTTCTCCAACTTTTTAAAGGATAACGCCACTTTGGTGCAAAATCGAATGAAACAACAAGTAGATCAACATTGTAGTGAAAAATGTTTTGATGTAGGCGATTGGGTATTTTTACTGCTACATCTCAAGCAAGCTATTTATGAGAAGGAAATGTTGGCAATACTATATGCACTTAAGAAATGGCGACCTTATCGAATGGGAAGACACTTCAAGGTAAAGATGGACCATGATAGTCTTAAATACTTTTTAGAACAACTATTATCTTTAGAAGAACAAAAAAAAATGGGTCACAAATATGTTGGGTTATGACTTTGACATCATATATAGAAAAGGGAAGCAAAATTTTGTTGCAAATGCACTCTCAAGAAAGGAAGAGGATGTGGAAGCATTATTTTGTGCTATTTCTATTATCCAACCAGATTGGATAAACGAAGGAAGGTATGAATGGAAGAATGGTGAAGTAGGGATGGAACTCACTCAAAAGTTGCCGAATATCCCAGTTCCAACAATATTGCTAGAACTTGACAAGGAAGTAGAAATCATATTGGAACCTGGAGGTGTCACAGAAACAAGAACCCGACAGCTACGAAATCGATCAATTTCAGAGTATCTCATCAAGTGGAAGAACTTACCCGCTGAAGATTCCACATGGGAGGACAATAATTTTATACAAAAGCATCAAGAAGTACTCAAGCGTTGAGGACAACACTTTTTGAAGGAGAGGGGCATGTTAGGTCCCTATACTACTAGTGTTACCTCTTATTGTTATTAGTACAACCCCCTTATTATATTGTTGTACTCATGTAGTCCCCATATTATTATTATTGTTCCCCATAGAAGCCCACTATTGTTATTATTGTGCCCTTATATTATTATTGTTATGTCGGCTCTGATTACGTTATGACCCCTTAGACTCTTATATATAGAAATGGGGTATTTTCATTTGTATCATCCAAGAATTGTTCATTTGTGTAATTTAAAGGAGGTTTCCCCCTCGAAGAAGCTAAATTATAAGGCATTGATCTATCTTTTCTATCTTTTTGTGACTTGGTTTCATAACACAATGTATAGAATCGAGTAGAGCCTCTCCAATAATGCTTACCGCTTGAAGCCCACCCAAAATAACACTTACCACGGAACTCAAATCCTTCGCTGTTTTATTTCCTAACTCCTTCGGGTCCGCCTGTGTTAAGTCCTCCCTTTGGTTCCATGCGATGAGATATTGGTAGTTGATCTGGATTGTTGATCTGCACGCTCAATCAACGGTTCACATTGTTTCACTTGTATCGCTATCTCATTTCTCTTAAGGTTGTCCCCGATACACTCCAATAATGCGATATAACCGAACCCTCCGATGCGATCCGCCAATTTGATCTGGACGTTGATCGGTCCTATTCGACGGTTCCTGTGCAGTGGCAGTTAGACCTCTGATTATCTTTGTTTTCTACCATTCTTAGTGTTTTTCTTCTACGATAGTGTTTTCTGATAGTATATGTGTATGAAGACTTCGACTTAGAGGTTTGGTACAAGATCCTGTTGGCATTATGTTTCTGGTATGGTTATATGTTACAGATGTTGTACTTGATGGCAACACCCATGGCATGGCTCTCAATATGATGAGAATTAAGAAGTACGCAGGAGAACAGTTTAGAAGATGCATACACGCAGGTACGCCGTGCAGGGACCGCATCCAGACACGCAGGTTACCCATTCATGAGGTGCGTACCCCCAGTGCACACACTTCAAGGCAGTAAAGCGCGCACACGTGGGGTTCCTTATGATTAACCCTTCGTATTTAGCCGACGGTATTATGTTATTATGGTTTTGGCCCGTGGTATTGATCCATGATTTGAGGAAGAGCTTGCCTATATAAGCAAAGGAGATCATTTGGCTTGTGTATGCTTTTGGGTTGAATATCTTAAGATCTGAAATATTGGGTTATTGTTTCAAAAGCTCGATCTATATGAAAGTGAAGTGGAAAGCGAATCTGTGAAGGGTGATCTCTCGAGCGCTAGAACTGCGGAAGTACGGAGGCACCACAGAAGGCGCAGTGCGGAGACGCCACAGAAGGCATAGTGCGGAGGCGCCACAGAAGGGACAGTACGAAGGCGCCACAGAAGGCGCAGTGCGGAGACGCCACAGAAGGCGCAGTGCGGAGACGCCACAGAAGGTGCAGTGCGAAGGCACAGTGTAGAGGCGCCAAAGAAGGCGCAGTGCGGAGACGCCACAGAGGCGCTACAGAAGGCGCAGTGCGGAGGTTCCAAAGAAGGCACAGTGCGAAGGTGCCACAGAAGGCACAGTTCGAAGGTGCCACAGAAGGCGCAGTGCGTAGACACCACAGAGGCGCCACAGAAGGCGCAGTGCGGAGACGCCACAGAAGGCGCAGTGCGGAGACGCCACAGAGGCGCCACAGAAGGCGCAGCGCGGAGGCGCCACAGAAGGCGCAGTGCGAAGGCGC
The DNA here is from genome assembly GCA_000404065.3 of Pinus taeda. Classification (NCBI taxonomy): domain Eukaryota; kingdom Viridiplantae; phylum Streptophyta; class Pinopsida; order Pinales; family Pinaceae; genus Pinus; species Pinus taeda. The sequence goes on along the minus strand of APFE030520820.1, from coordinate 39,140 downwards.
CACAGAATGCGCAGTGCGGAGACGCCACAGAGGTGCCATAGAAGGCGCAGCTGTGGAGGTGCGCGGCGCCACAGAAGGCGCAGCTGCAGAGGTGCGTGGCGCAACAGAAGGTGAAGTGCGTAGCGACGCAGGCCAGAGAAAAGGAAATTGCGTATCTGTCTTAAGATCTTTTGTTGACTAATTTTTTTGTTGATAAGGTGTTCTGGTAGGTTTAGTTTACTGTTATTGTGGATCTGGTTATCTGGGTGACTTACTGATACTTGATGATCATTTGATGTTTATGGATCCAGTTTGAAAATTTATGAAAAGTGGTCCTTGAAAGAAAAGAAGTAGGGGGTTGTAGCTCCCTTCCAGTAGAGACTGGAAAACGAGAGAGAGTTGTAGCTCTCTGCAGGTTGCAGCCTGCGTACTGGTAAAGGACTGCACCAGTACAAGACCATTGTAAAAGGAGTTTCTAATTTGAAAGAAGATAGAGACATATTGCTGCAGGTGGTTTTCACCCACATTGGGTTTCCACCTTATATCTGGTGTTCTTTGATGTGACTGTCTGTTTTTCTTGTTCATGCTCATTTTTTTACGGTACTGATATGCAAAAATAATTCAAAGTATAAATAAGGAAGAATTGTTAAAAGGACTAAATAATACTGATTCACCCC
>APFE030520820.1:0-19433 GCA_000404065.3 Pinus taeda | reverse complement strand
GATAATCAAAGTGCCATTTAGCTATGCAAAGATCCAGTCCAGCATCAGCGCAGCAAACACATTGAACTACACATGCACTTCATCAGAAAACTCATTCATGACCATGTTCTTGAAGTGCAATATTGTTCAACAGATGATCAGGTTGCAACATCTTCACAAAGGCTCTCACAGAGACGAAGTTCACTAAACTTCGATATATGCTTGGAGTTCAGGAAGTTGTCACTAAGGGGGGATAGGCTCTAGTGCCTCCTTCCTTCTCCTATTGTGTCATATTTGTAAATCCTTCAATCCTATCCCAAGTTGTTCTTAAGGGGGGATGTTAGGATATTCCGACACATAGGAAATAGTTAAGTTCAACTTGGTCTAGTATAGAGTTAGGTAAAGTGTGTTTCTTTACCGTTGTACATTTTGTAACTTACAATCCGACGGTCACGATATGTAGTGATCCGACGGTTCATTCTCTCCTCGGTATTACCGACACTTGATCCGTGGCTTGACACCCGATTGGTCCATGAATTCTATTTAAAGCGCATGGAGGGTCATTTGTAGGTTAACCGTGCATGAGAGAAGCTTATGTAAATTTTCATTCTTTTATTAATAAATTGCCTGTAGTAGCCACGTTGGCGCAGGCCGTGGACTGTTTCCCTCTCTCAGGGTTTTAACCACGTCAAAATACTGGTGTATTGATCTGTGATCTGTTTGTGAGCGGTGTCCTTTTGGTGTTCTGTCTGAGGAACTTACCCTGTAAATTCCTACAGTATTAACAAATAAGAGGGAGAGATTACAACCCAAGCCTTGTTGTCATAATCCTCAACTCAAAGATCTCCATTCCTTCCTTTAGCATGACAAGCCTTCAATCTCAATTTAGACAACATAAGGGCATAAACCAAGTACTTCAAAAGCCAACCCCTTCGCCTTTGATCCACACTGTATTTATAGAAGAGGAGAAGATGTTGGAGATTAATTTTCCATGGGATGAGATCCACAAGAATGGGGAATAGGTACCATAATGAGTGGGATTGAATCCATTAATATTGGTTTGAGGTCCAGATAAGAAGGGGATTGAGTCCATGTTGTTGGGATAAGATTCCTTAACAAAGCTTCTAGATTTTACATTTTATTTTTACCCCTGTACACTTATGATCACACTTTTTTTTCCAAACAATTTCACTAATCATTGCATGTTTTGAATAGCTATGGGTGCGACATCACACTTTGACAATACGAAAGGTGCGACGAGGATTGAAATTAGGGTTTTTAGCAATGTAATCTAGGATTGTTGTAATTCTTAGAATGGTTTTTTTTTTTGGCTTTGTAGGGGAATGCTAAAAAGGTTCATTGGATAGCGAGAGATCTAGATTTAGAGTCTTTTGCCTTAGTGGTAAAAAATGACGTGTTATAACTACTTTCTATATGAGAGTTTTGGGGTCCCCTTCTTGAGTTGCAAAGTCAACCAACACTCTTCCATATGGTACGTAGCCCATACTAGAATTAGTCCAATACCTCCTTCACCATATCTCTCATAACTATTTGGAAGTTAGGTAGATTAAGTAGAACATCAAGTTTTAGAAACATTAATTTCAGAAAATATAAGAAATTTTCCAATCTCCCTTATAGGATTCCTTAAGCAAGCTAGCCTTTCATACATTGGGATCTGTATAGGTTTGTCCTTCTCTTCATCATTCATATTTTATAATTTAAATCAAAAAAATATTTACATCAAACAATTTTGGTCATATAGCCATGCCGACTCTCCATCATCATCATCCTTTAGTTACATTACAAAACTTGGGGGGTTAGAAAAAGGGATATTACATGCATAATGTACCATATGTTGTACATATTAGACACCAAAAGACAATTGCAACAATGATAAGTCAATACTTATGGTGAGGAATGAAAAAATATGTTGCTTATTATATAATCAAGTGTATGGATTATCAAAGAGAAAATACTTAACACAAATATCCAATAGGTTTTCTACAACCTTTGCCAATTCTAAAGTGAAAATGGGAAGTGGTAACCAATTATTTTATAACTATGTTTCCTACGAAAACAAGGCAACATGATTCAATAATGGTAGTGTTGGATAAATGAAAAAAATATGCTCAATTTATTCTAGTTAAATTGACTCATAAGATAATTAAAATAGTACAAAATTTAAAACTAATTTCTAGGATACGTGGAATACCTAAGGAAATTGTTTTAAGCAAAAATCCAAAGTTTATTCAAACTTTTGGAAGGAATTATTCAACATGTTTGCTACAAATTTGAATTTTAATACAACTTATCATTCATAAGTATGTGGGGAAATAGAGAGAGTTAATTTAGTGATTGAATACATGTTAAGAATATAATTTATGGATAAGCAATGCAAGTGGGAATATTACTTAATTTAGTTGATTTTTCACATAATAGACATATAGCTTCACTAATGATGAATCCATTTGAAGCTTTGTATGGTAAGAAGTGAAATATTCTAATTAGTTGGAACAATCTAGTAGACATGGTAGTACCTAGGCTGGAGCTTCTTAGTGAAATGGATAAGATAAAAATAAAAATAAAATAGAGCTAACATAAGACATGTAAACGAGTTTTGGAAACAAAGGTAGGGCATTGATGACCCTCAATATTTTAGAAACATTGTTGTAGTCCAAGAGGTCTTAACCTTAATATGTTAACTTAAGCCCTTTATAAACTTAAGAGGTATCATGCATTGTAGATGCATGTTACATTCTTTCTTACTTATCAATGAACACTAATCTATGAAGTAAAATGTCCTTTTTTGATCAAGTGAAAGGGGTAATTATGCTCATCAATAGTCACTTATTTGGTTTACTCTTGTAGGAAATGAAATTGTATAAAATAAAGTTGTAGGAAATGATGTTGCAGAAAATAAAGTTGTAGGAAATGATGAATATACTACTTTGCAGGGAAAGGAACTAAATTATACTTGTAAGAAAATCAACTCTATTTTAATATTCTAGGAAAAAAATTAAATCAAAAGAATAATAAGGAAATATGCAGTGCTATAATTTACTCTTATACAGATGAATGTCTTTTCCTTAAGCTCCCCTCATTCACTAGATCATGTCAGCAATAGTTTTCAAGGTTTTGTTTATATGAAAAATACAAAAATATGAGAAATAATGCCGAACTGAGGCTAATGGATTTGTTTCTACAGGAAGCTCTATAATTCTACATGGAAATCCTATAGTTCTACAAGAAATTTCCATATATGAACTAATTGAAACAACTTAATGAAAGGGGGATTATGAATAGTAAAGGAAGCTATTTATAACACACATAACTCATAATACCAACTCAACAAATGAAACTAATCAACTTCCTAAGTTTCTACTGTAAATGACAAAGTGAATCATTCACTAAAATAACCATAGCATGAAAGAAAGACACGAACACTATAAACAATAATTGTGAAAATGAGATACATAAGAGTACATGAGGGTCTCCAGAGCTCTTGTGGGTGGGCCTTTGCCCAAGGTGCTGAAGGACCTGAGAAAAATAAACACTGGTTGCTTGGAAAATAAAATTGTTTCTCCATTAATTCAAATCAACATTACATAAGGCTGAAATAAAAGAGTTGTAGAGCTGTAATATCAAACAATACTATTTCTCCTCTAAAAATGTTGTCTCACAAATAGGCTCAAGTTCTTTTATGCATATTATTGAGGGAGAAACCTCCTCACTAGGAGGTTTATTTTATGGACGCTTTGTCTCAGTATTGTTATGTAACCACGTATCATCTTTACTGCTGATAAATTTTGGATTCAAGGAGTTCTATATGTTCAAAATGGCAACAAAAGGGACAAGGACCCTATATTTATGGTATTCCACTAGAGGGGAACTCACTAATCTCCAAGACTTGTCCAAATCAATGTGCTAAGGCTTCCAAAGGTCATGTGAACCATTAGTATGGTTAAATAACTTAAGAATTCACTCAACAAAAGGAATACTATATAAATAATCAAAATACATAATGAAAAAACTAAAGAATGCATGCTTTTCAAGGTGGTAGAGGCTATAGATGGGCCTTTAAGCATACATTTCAAGGGCCTACCATACCCCCCTACTTAGTTGTTTTCCCATTCCTGGTAAATTTTCCTTTTCTAGTATCTTGGATCCTTAATTTCCTTCTCTTTCATCTCCTTGAAAACTTTCCTAGCATCTCATGCTATGTACCTTGGTAGCTCTTCTAGTTGATAAAATCCCGTTGTATTTTCTATATTCTTCCATTCTTTAGGTTATTTATCTTGGAATGTATGCTTTGTTAGTCTCAACAATAGTGGAGGATTCAACTTTAGTCCAATCCATTGTATACTCAACGTATATAAGACCCTCTTGTCAATTGGTGTTATTGATAATGCATTGTGTAACCTAGTGGGGGAATGAACCTCTCTTAGTTGTAAGATGTAAGGCAAAGGCTGCCATCTCCTTTGACATGTGATGTGCCTCCCAATTAGGTAAAAATTAAGGCCCATCTAAGCACTCCTAGGAAAAAAAACTACAATAAACATTTTTTATAACTCTTAATAACACTTTCCAACTTAATGAGCTCTTAGTAGGGTAAAGGATTTTTTCCATGATTTATGTACCTAAAATGTATTGTTTAGGATATTAAAGATATTTTGCATACATTTTGAGGAGATATATCTAGAGATATTAATGTGGCCTGCTCCTTATTATATAATACTTCCAACTCAGCTAGTTGGGGCTAATAAATACTCCTTCCTACTATTTCATGGTGACCCAGGAAACATGATCCAACCTTTTCAAGGTTTTAGAGGAAAATTAGTCCTCTCCTTAAGGAGGTTGCCCCATACCACTTTTGTATAAATATATTTCTTGAGTATCCCAGTGGAAGTAGTGGAGGCAAGAAAATAACAATGTATAACATCAAGAGAATTATAAACTTAAATTTATATAACTTTTACCATGTACAAGCAATTCTTCAATTAATCAAAGTAATGTTTGGTTTTATTTATTAGTTTAGTTTTTCCATAAGGGTTCTAAGATTCCTTAGGTTAGGGTCCACCCTAGGTTCTCAAGATCCCTCTTGCACCATTATTGTTTATGCAATTATTTATCTATGTAGCTCATTTCTAAACATTACTTTTATGCATGGTTATTTAGATAGTTTATGAACAATCTTTCCTTACAAAGTATCTGATTATTAGATGATAGTGCTGATAGCAGTTACATTATTAAAATATAATTCTTTTTTATTCATTTAGTTTAATTTATTTTCTATTTTCTATTTGTTGTCCATCGTTCATTGTTTAACTATGTCTGTGCAATCTGTTTTTTTGCAGCTACAAGAAACCCTATAATAGTGTATCTTGATTAAATTTAACTTGCCATCTCATGTGATGATTTGGAAATGTGTGATTTATCATTTTAAAGCCTCTACTTAGCTTCCTTTTCTTCTCAACTTGGCATTTAACATATTTTCCTTATCGCTGGACTCTCTTATAGCTAAAAAAGGGTCTCCTGTATTAATTTTCAACTTGCTTCAGAAACTTGCTTAGATTTGCATCCAATTCATGGTTTAACTTCTTTGATGTATTAAAATGCTTTTGGAACCTTGAAAAAGGAGTTTAGAGGTAGAGAGACCAAGTAGATTCCTTTACCTAGATTGCTATAGAAATTTCTCTTTTACTTCAAAACTAGGGTTTATTATTTACAAGATTTTACTTCAACAATGTGCTTACTTTCCTTGCACATTAGAATATATATGCTTTCATATCATTACAATTAATATGATTTTCCTCCCATCATTGCAATTAGCATAGGTTTTATTTTTGTCTTTCATTCCCTGTAATTTCAATCTTTCCTACAACACAAAAAATGATATTGGTCTTTGTATAACCATCTTTCATCTCAATGCTTCCACCTACATAAAGGCCAACAAAAGAAAGAGATAGTGCTCACTGCACATACATTGCTAACCCTTTTAAGTTTGTACGAATCCCAAGTTGAAAATTAAAGTTGAGATCGTTGGGAGTTTCATCATTGTTACTGCAACACTAAGGGCCATCACTTTTGACATTGTTACTGGTGAGGTGTCAAAATATGTACTATGTTTTTCCATAATTGATCTTATATTTATCTCATTTCACTTCCTACAAAAAGAAAAAAATGCATTAGAATTTTATTTTAAAAAAAATTACAAAAGCACAAAAATATATTTCTTTATTTTATGCCTCAAAGAGTTAGAGATACAAAAGAAAAATTCCTACCAAAAACTCCCACTTTCACTAGCATCTAGCATCTTTTTGCTGATTGTGAGTCTTCTACCTTATCCACATGGACTATTATTTCCATTTTTGGTGAGCAAGAAAGGATCTCTAAGGAGTTTAAAGAAGAAGAAAGATCTTCACAACCCACCAATACCATGGATGAAAATAAACAACCATAAGTGTTCACATTCCCCATTAGAGAAAATGATGGAGGGGCCAAAATGAAAAACATTAATTCATATGTCCTCCCACACTTCTATGGTCCAATCACAAAATATCCTAACACTTTCATGTTTGAGTTTACCATAATATGCAAGAATTATGACTATACAACTGATGAGTGGAAGCTTAAATTGTTTCCTTCCAGTCTTAAATATGCATCCCTTAGATGGTTCATGTGCTTAGAAGGGGACAACATCACCTCATGTGATAAAATGCAACAAGATTTCAATAATAAGTATTCAGATTATTGTATAGGAAGAGATACCATAGAAAAAATATTCAAAATGGTCAAAGGAGTAGATGAGTCTTTGGAATGTGTTGCCGCCTTCATTTAATTTTGAATGATTTTGACCAGTTTTGACTGACCGAAGGGTGGGAAAGAGATATATGGAAGCAAAGGTTGGGTGGTGGAACAAACAGCTGCGGAGGAGTGGTAACAAGGTGGCAACGGAAGGCAAAGGCAGCCGAGGAGGCGCAGAAGAAGTCAAGGGAGAAAAAAATTGAGCGAGAACTGGTAGTCCAGGCAGCCGAGAAGGACATAAAATGGTAAGACCAGAGAGGAAAAAGATTGTTGTTGAACCCGCTAGTGGAAGAAGGAGCCAGTTGTAGGCGAAGGGATACATAGTTGCAGAGGCTGAATGATATAGTGCTGGGATTCGAAGGACTTGGTTGTAGAACTAATCTGAACCTGAGCGACTAAGTTGGGTACTTCATGTAATTCTTATGGAGAATGCTGGATCATAATGTACTCTTTTATGTTAAGTTTAATACAAGACAAAGCTGATGTTGGTTGTGACTTATGATGTATTTGGCCTCGTGTTTAGTGGGTCTATTAAAATTTTAAATAGTACGGTAATTCATAAATTGATTGAAGGATGTTGTTATCTCTGTGTTCTCTATAATGGATATATGTGTATGATTCAAGGATGTTGTTATCTTTGTTTCTCATATAATGGATATGTGTGTGTGTGTGTGGTCGCTTGTGCCCAATTGATATTCCTTCGACCCCATGCTAAACCCTTCTCCCTTTTGGTCGTGGTGTACCTCGGGTGAGGCTCCTTGCCCTTCGGGGTAAGGTGAAAATGCCGGTGTTGTCTTGGACTATAGCGGACCACTGTTGGCCTCCTGTGTCCGAACCCAGGGTCTTTCCCCTGATGAATCTTTCGAGCCAACAAATGGTTCTGTTGCTAGGACCTGAAATTGAGAGGACTGGTTCAGAATATGGTGTCAAGGGTATTTAAAAGAGAGATCAGAGACTGGTGGAATCATAAAGTAGATCAATTTGTGGCATAGAAATCTGCTCGTAGGAATCAACCGATTGGCAAGGTATGTGAGGGGATTTTATATGATGATGGCATAAATGACCAGTATGGAATTTTCTGGTGCAAGTTCCCCAAGGAACTACAAAATTGTTTGAGAGAGATGAAGAGGTAGAGTTAGTCAAGTGGACTGGAGACAGTTTTCTATAGTTGGATTCCATCCAATATTGCATTGCTACAACAACAAGATAACAATAAGATGAGAGCAGTCGATTTCTGGGTAAAGACTACGGTGGAAGGGTATGTGGTCGAGTTTGCTGCAGAGAACTACTAGTCTTTCTCAAAGGCAGAAGCTATGTTAAGCTCCAAGCTGATGGGTGTGTTGATAAGATAAGTCCTGACATGGATTAATATGTCTATGGTGGAGGAAGGACTACTATCTTTAACCACTTCCTGGATGGAGGTGTAAAACCCCAGTACCGGGGGAAGGAATCAGAGGGGAAATGCTACCTATAAAGGGATAGGGATGCTACAAGGGGATGGATGCTGAAGGATTGAGGGGAGCTAGGGATGTTAGAGCACAGAGGAGGGTGCTGCTAGCGAACAAGTGGTAGGCAAGAGTGGCTCAAGCTCTAGGGAAGAGAAAGAGGGGGCCCCACCAAATAGGAGTGGTGATGGGAAAACCCCGAGTTGAGGAGGGGGGAGAAGATGGTTCTAGGCAATTTAAGTGCGGGGGAGAGGGATGTTGGAACCAGGAAAATGAAGAAGGAATTTTCCTGCAGGTTTCAGAACTAGGATCGCAATAGGGAACCGAAGGAGGACCATCTTGGAAGGTTGCGGAAGTAGAATTGCAACATGGAACGGACAGTGGACCTTCCCTGTAGGTTGTGGAAGTAGAATTGTGAGATCAAAAACCATATCGGCATGAGGAAGGAGATGACAATAATGTGGATGATGGGATGAGGAGGTTGTTCGATGAGGAAGAAGCATCCATCAAAATTTAGCAGCCCCAACCTCGAAATATAAGTGGTGTTTCCCCCAACCTTCCCCCGGTACCTTATCACAAACTCGAGGAATTTGTCATTAGCTTAGCTAAGGCAACGCGAGTATATAGTGCGCGGGAGAAATACAGGGCCAGTCTCAATATTGGATGTAATACAAGAACCAATTATAGTAGTAACATGGGACTACAGGGATCCCAACAGCCAGGAAGCAAAGGTTTTGTGTTGTTAGCCCATACTCAGAGCAATATGGCAGGGTCCTTTACTAGATACCCGAAATTTGCAGGAAGTGGGAACAAGGATGTGGAGCAGCATTGGTACCTTTGCGAAGCCATCTAGAAGGCCGATCAGACTCTAGATAAGGTCTGGGAGGTGGAATTCTAGACCACGCTAAGAGAACGATTTCTACGTTGGTTCATAAAGTGGGCAGAGCAGAACCAGAATCCCATAGTAGATGATATTAAGAGGGGATTTGTGCAGGAATTCAAGTTGCCGTAGACAGACCAGCAGGGGTTATCAAAGCTGTGGGAAATTAAGTAGAGGGAGAGTGAGATAGCTTGGGATCCCATGCAAAGGTTTAAGGATGCGGTCACCAAGCTGAGTTACACCCTGGACCCAAACCACCAGCGAGACTGGTTTATCAAGGCACTCTTGCCTTTTACCAAAACACTCTTGACACAACAAAAGATAGGAACCCTGCAAGATGCATTGGAGCAAGCATCTTGAATAGAAGCAATGGAGGGATACCCCCATGAATACTAGGGAGGCACAAGTCTTCAAGATCTGGCGATCATAGGCCTGCAAAGCCAGATCACGAACTTTACTGAGAAGCTGAGGGATCTCCAGCCTGTATGACTAGCCAGGCCCAATGTGGTGCACCCATTGCCTGGTGGAAGGGGATGTTGTGATAGAATGCCCAACGTTGTGGGGAATTAATCAAATAGGGGGGTGGCGGGGTTGTCAGGCGCCCCTCCCACTACAGGGGTTGTGGCAGTCAGAGCGCAAGGACCCTTCCCAGGAAGGAATAACCTAGACTTCTGTGAGATCTATAGGGTGTATGGGCACCTACCGAGGATGTGCCCAACTCTAAAGAAGTACTCTAATGCCCCCAATAAAAATTACTGTGAGTTCTACGCATCGATAACTCATCACACAAATCAGTTCTGAGAATTGGATGCTCTAGCAGAAATATTGGACATATCCACATTCAGGGTCAACGAAGTGAGTCAAGGAGGGTGAGGAGGAAATGGACGCAGAGGAAGGAAGGGAGGAAGAGGGCCCTTAAGGTGTTACAACAACGACCGGGAAGGACATGTCACAAGAGAATGCTCGCTCTTAAGGAGACCCTAGTGTTTGCAGTGCAGAGTTAACACCCATGTGACAGAGGACTGCCTAGAGCTCATTGCGAAGTGGGAAGGGAGAACCTGATAGCAGGGGGCCAACTGGGTGAATGTTGAGCCTCAGACAAACGATGGCTTCCCTGTGACCAATATCAATATAGTCACCTGAGGAGGGAAGAAGACATGGGAGGAAAACTATGCTGAGGAACCCCCCTTGATCGTTAAAGTGGCATCACCACAGAGGGCACATCAACCCAAGCACCAAAGACAATATTATCAAGAAGCAACCAAATTGTTCGAGGGAATGACCGAAGACAGGGACACGCAAAGACCACAAGTCCGCGTGCCCACTCACACCCAACCAATTCGGGAATGGTTTAAATTATTCTTGAAAAATGTTGAGGATGAGGCCATGCTAAAGGAATTGCGGAAAATCTTAAAGGCCACAATATCCATGGAGGAAGAGGGAGTGGGACAACCATGTGAAACCTTGCCAAAGAAAGCCTCCAAGAGAGTGAAGAGGAATAAAAAAAGGAGAGGAAAGTTGTTTCGAATCAATGTGAAAGTGGTAGGATTCTAGATAAGAGACACCATGCTAGATTTAGGGTCGGATGTAAACATCCTACCTAGGAAGACTTGGGAGGAAATGGGGAAGCCACAGCTGAAGTACTTTTCAATTCAATTAAGAATGGCGAATTAGTATTGCATATTTCCCATCAGGAGATTCGAAAATGTAGAGGTTGATGTAGCAGGGGTGAAGACACACATTGAGTTTGAACTAATTGATATTATGGGGGATAAAGGCCCATATCCAACACTCTTGGGGATTGGCTAGGCATATGAAAACTACGTTGTCATAGATTTGAAGAAGGAGCTGATGATTTTTGAAGCAAATGGGCTAAGTGTGATCCAGCCGTTAGACCCCTACCAAGGACCTAGGTTTACAGAGCTAGCAAATGTTAGGGATGAACCAGGGGTGTTAGACCAACTATATACGATCATAGCAGGGAAAAGGGAGGACTACATAAATCCTACGACCAGAGGATCTATTAGCTAGAGAAGCATTTAGAGACTGGTTCAGAAGCTGCATGGGATGCATGGTTGCAGGGTGGATACGAATTGACAACTCGATGATGTGCAATGATAAGACGAGTAAATTGGGGAGACATGGGAATGGACGAATACCCAAAGTACTATGGCCTTGAGCCAGTAAATCGTTTTTTAGACAGGGTGGACTAGGACATACTAGAAGACCAAATAATTCCCTTTCTAGACATTGCACTTATGGAAACATCAACAAGATGGTGGAAGGCGCACTGCAAAGTATTAAAAGACTGGAGGGATGCTAGGCAAGCAACGAAGGAGAGGTTTGGCAGGGAGGCAAATCAGCCACAGGATGAAGGGAAATACATGGGGAATTCAAGTCCCGAGAGGCACATCAAAGACTACACGACCAGCTGGGAAAGCAAGGGACTACGAAGGAATTGGTGGGTAGATGTGTTCATACATACCCTTGGCACTGTCCCCCAAGCTTGGTATATCTAGGAGGAGCTACGGTGACAGACGGCTAGTTGGAGTACCTTAGAAGCACAATTTGTCGGTGATTTTTCATTCAAAGGCAATGAGGCACAAACGAAAGAGGTACTCCAGGTGGTAAAAAGGGTTCTATTCACCCCAAAGACGTTAGTTGAAGGGGGGCACAAGGAAAACTTTCTGCAATGCTTGTACAATATGGAATCGTCAGGATTTGTGACTTGCAACAAAATTGATGCAAAACCAGAGGAGGATGGATTGGAGGGGCTTAGACACCTGGCCTTTGAAGAAATAGAAGGGGAAAGAGGTATTCGAGAGAACCTTTTGACGTAAGGTGCCCATCTCCTACCAATGAAGCTGAGAAAACAGAATGTGGGGATAGAAGATAAGCCCAAGATAACATTGGTAGGAGATTACTAGGAAGAACAAACCACCAAGGAAAATTTTGAATTATTACAAGAATACCAGGACCTGTTCCCAACTTCAGTGGTAGAAATCAAGGGGATAAAAGGTAACTTGGGAGAAATGAAAATTGTTCTGAAACTAGGTGTCTATCCTATAAAGAAAAAACCATACCGACTGAATGCAAGGGTAAAAGAGAAAGTAAAAAGGGAAATTGACAAAATGTTGGATGAAGGAATCATATTTCCAGTAAATGAAGTTGACTGGACAAGCCCCATAGTTATTCATAACAAGAAAGATGCAACCAAAATTAGGGTATATGTCGACTATAGTAGCATGAACAATGCATGCGTGCATGACCCGTTCCCCACGCCATTCAGTGACGAAGTCCTAGATAATGTTGCAGGGAATGAGGCATGCTCATTCACGAATGGGTTCTCAGGTTACCACTAGGTCCGAGTAGCTGAAGAGGACAAAAGGAAAATAACTTTCATGACTGAGTGGGGGTTGTACGCATACAATGTAATGCCATCTGGATTGAATAATGTGCCAACGGTCTTCTTAAGGTTTGTAATAGTTGCATTTTGAGATTATATTCATAAGTTCCTAGAATTTTACATGAATGACTGGACAACATAAAACCTATTGAAGAAGCATACCAACTTATTGAGAGTGATGTTCGAGAGGTGTAGACATTTGCAAATCTCCTTAAATCTAAAAAAATGTATTTTCGCAGTTCCCTTTGGAACTCTACTGGGCCATATCATCTGCAAGGATGGAGTCTGTGTGGACCCCACCAAGGTTGCAGCAATTGTCCACATGGAACCACCGCGCAACATGAAACAACTAAAGGAAACGTTGGGCCACATGGCATACTACAGACAATTCATCAGGAACTACACAACCATAACAACCCTGGTGGAGAAACTACTAAGGAAGATGAAATAATTTATTTGGACTACGGACTATCAGGCAGCTCTGAATAAATTGAAGGAAATATTAGTAAGCGCCCCCATATTAGTGTACCCCGATAGGAACAAAATGTTTCACGTGCACATCGATGCATTTGGAATAGTGCTAGGAGCAGGCTTAGTGCAACTAGGAGAAAAGATGGACCATCCAGTAGACTACGCTGGTAGAAAGCTCTCTACGACAGAAAGGAACTACACAACAACAGGAGAAGCTTTGGTAATGGTCTACTCTTTGCGAAAGTTTAAGCACTACCTACTGGGTGTGCTATTCAAATTCTTTACAAACCATTCCGCACTAAAATACTTAGTAAACAATCCAATACTAGAAGGAAGAATGTGTAGGTGGATGTTACTATTCGAGGAATTCATGTTTGAAGTGGTTGTTAAGGCAGGTAGATTGAATGTAGGACCATAGCACCTGTCCCACTTGCAGACAGGGGAGAATGACGGAGCAATAGATGATAAGTTGTCTGATGCCAACCTATTCAAGATAGAGGCCATTCCTGACCATTTAGAAGAGATTTCTACATTGCTAACAATAGGTCATTACCTAGAGGGATACACGACAGCACAAAGGTGACACTTGGTGGTTAGAGTAGCAGATTACCAGCTCGTCACGGGACACCTCTACAAAATGGACTTGGATCAAATACTCAGACGCTGTGTCTTGCAGCACGAAAGAAAGGACGTCCTATGGGAGTGCCATGCAGGAGTCATGGGAGGCCATGTAGGAGGCAAGGCCACCGCAAGAAGGATACTACATTCAGGATTATGGCGGCCCACTATCCATAAGAATTCTAAAGCATTTTCCAAGGAGTGTGATGTCTGTCAAAGTGTTGGTAAGCCTTCCCAACCCGATGAGCTACCACTACACCTGGTCCATTCGGTGCAGATTTTTGATAAGTGGGTAGTAGACTTTGTTGGCTTGTAGGGGCCTGACCTAGGTTCATAGGTGATTTAGAAAAACAAATCCCGTAACTAATGGCCCTTTTGGCAATAGTCTATGGAGCGTGGACTGAGGTCTCACTCAAAGTAGTATGGGAGCGTGCTAGAACTAGGTTTTCGCACCATAGAGATGTCTAATGATTTCAAGTGGTCTACAGTTTGACCCTACGCACACGTCGTTATCTACACTTATCAATTCCTCGCAGCCTACAATGTTGGCCTCGCACAACCCTACTCGGGGCCCGAACAATGTTATTACCCAAATCCTTATCAGTAACTGGGTATTAGTTGATCAACTTAGCTTATATGTATGCTTTTAGTTATACTTAACAATATTCACCATTCATATATGTACGTGCAGTAAATAAACAATATAATTGCAAATGATATCAAACAGGAAATAGCACAAGAAAAGATGCAAAAAATTTAGATAAAACTTCTCTTTATTATTCTTCTTCCTTAGTTACAGACTTGACTCTGCCTTGTGCACTCAGTTGTAGGGGTCTGCGCACTCAGTTGCAGACTCTACTAGGCCTCTACGCACTTAGCTGTAGAGCCTCTCCCTACTACTACGACCTAAGACACTTAGACTCTTACTCTATCCTCACTATCCTTTAGAATCCATCCGTTTTCTCTCTTTTCTATATTTTCTTCTTTACAACTTAGATCCTCGCTCTATTTATACAATCCGATGGTATGCAAACCATGGGTTGGCTGACACTACATTCAAAACTTAGGGTGGACAACCCTATGAATCTAACATACAATTTGCACTCCGCGCTCGCAATTCACAGAGTTTTTACAATAATACTAACTCAAAACTTGGGCTTTAAGCCCCAAAACATGTCGTGGGGGGATTCCATGGCCAACAGGCCCCCAACAAAAACATCTTGAATTGCCCTCGAGTCACTCGGTCAATGCGGCAAACTTGGTGCGGAGTCCCACTAGCTGGTCCCGAACGGTCTGGATGTCTGCAGTGCACTGAGATGTTGCTTGCTGAACCTGCTGCGTTCTCCTGTCTGAACCCTCTATTTCTAGCATGCTACGCTGCATTTGTTCATGCATCCGTTGAATCTGCACGTGCTTTCCTTCAATTTCTTTCGTGATTGTGAAGAATTTATCAATCCATGGTTGGACACATGCTTTGAGAACGACTTCGTTATGGCACGCTGTGTCCACTTGCTCCTTTAATGCCTTAACTTATTGCATCCTTGCGAGCCTCTGAGTAAGGATTCTTATCTGTGCAGTCCCTCTGATGTTGTCATACTGTTGCTGGAGTTCGTGTGCCTCGGTCTCCAGTCACTGGATGTTGGGGTCCTCCTGCAATGTCGTGAGGACCTCAGGCACCTGTTCCAACATGTTGGTACATTCATGCATTACACCTCCAATCTCTTCCAATCCTGCTGTAATAGCGATGGCGTGATATTCTCTGATCTCTATGGGAGTGGAATGCTACACCTTCAACCACAGCTAGACAATCTGAAGGTTTAGCTCGAGCTGAACCTTTGTTGCCTCTTCTCTCGCAACATGGACTCCACTTGCCAAACTGTGAATCCACACTTCTACCTGTAGATCTACAGTGATAGCCAGCTCTGGGTTCCTTCCTCTATTCCTAGCCCATCCTTAGCGGCCGTCATCATCTCTACATAGTATTTTGTCTTTCGCGAACTCAGGGGCTCTATTATCGCTCGACTCTCAACACTTTGTGCTCTGCTCAACTACTCAATGCTCAAATGACCAGGTGTTGTCTGCTGGCTAGCCATTTGAGTTTTATAATCCTTTTTGAATTCAAATTTGAATGTTCCCCCCATTTCAGGGCATCAATGCTTCCTTGGCGGTAGATTTTCCCAAATCTTTCCCATAACTTTCCCCTTAAATGCCCGTCGCTCGCTCCATTTGGCCTCAAATTGGACATCTCGTCATGAACAGTGACATCAATGGTCACTTCCCAGCTGATCTGCGTGGTAGTACAACCCTCCAGGAAAGGTCACGAACCATGTGACATCCTACTCCTATACGCATCTCTCATATCACGCAACCACCAGGCAAAATATTTTATAGTCCCGCACTCCCTTTCAACTTCCTGGAGTGCTAAGACTATCCTTCCTACGGCTAGTCAGGTGGATGCACCACCCGTGCGAGGCTTCATCTCGTCTTCCACCATTGTTCACAGAGAATACCCATCTTCTATTGTAGTGATCAACATCACACATGATACTATTTTTACTTAGCTACCTTGGTCACTACGTTTGGTGAGATGCGGTCTCAGCCACGACAGCATATTAACCAATTAACGACGATAACTTTCCAATTTGTCAGTATGACTGTATGCACCTTTTCTTGCCCTCCTCGATTTCTCGATGAGAAATGTTTCCTTTATTTTTTTTACTAGCTTCTTGACCTCTGTGTCCATTAAAACACTTTTCTCCCTTAGCCATGTTAGAGTCAATCTTTACATCCCTTCGTGAGAGATCATTTCTCTTATTGCATTTCATTTTTAGGTGTCTCGCTCGCTTCACTCAGTTGCATTCCGCTAGGGGCATGCCATAATCTGACGGAAGGGTCTTGTTATTCATTACCCCTCATGCCTTGCACTATTGGCTCAGGTCTGTTCATCAAAATTAATTTTTTGAGTCACTTACAACCCTGTTTTAGTCTTTTGATCAACAAGAGTCATTGCCAGTCACTAGGTCTAGGGTTTCACAAATTATGTCTTCAAGATATCCAATAATGCCAGCAGGCTAGAGGGAGGTTCTTAATAAGTTGTCAATTCAAATATTTTCATCATCATATGGATGGATTATGATTTTTCTTCAAAGCTCTGTTTTGAAGAAAAGTCGACATTTCGTTTTTTGTAAATTTACAAAAGTTTTTCAGTTGTTGAATTCTTTAGGCGCAACCCTGGTCTCCTTTTCCAAATTCCATGTCAGCTATCCCTACAAAACATTGCTAATAATTTCATCATTTCAGTCAAAAATCAAAAAGGAAATTCAAAAAATAGAGTTGTATTAATATGTCAAAAAGTGCCAATGCCAAACATTACAAAGATGGGTTTTGAAGAAACAACAATCAAATCCATGTCTTTATAAAGATTTTTCTATGAGGATCAATGTAATTTGCATGCCAAGACCAAAGAGAAGCAATTAAGAGAAAATTGGTTGAGTAAGTGCGCAATTTGGGTGAAGTTGGATCAAACTGGGCCGGCGCGGTGCATAGAGTAGGTGGCGTGGCGCACTGGGGAGGCACGACGTACTGGGAGAAATCATGCAGTGTAAATTTACATTGGTGTGACGCACTGGGACGGTGTGGTGCATTGGGTATGCAGCGTGGCACATACACCTGAAAGCTCGAAACTGCTCACAATTCCTCTAAATTGCCCATCACTTACGCAAATTTTCTAGGTGGAGCCTTCTTCTTGATGTTTCATCCAATTTTGTGATAAGTGATGGTGGTTTATGGATGATAATGGTTGAATAAACATATCAAACCCTCCTTCTAAAGTACCTCAACCAAACTTGCTGTCAGGGTTTCAAATTCACTGTTTTGCTACCAAAGTCACTCCTCCATCCCATTTCTCCCTTGTTTTAATCATTCCTTAATTTCCTACCCCCCCCCAAGTTCATTAATTCCTTCTCCTACATTCTCTTTCCCAAATTCTCAAACCCCACACCTCATATCCTACACAACAATTCCTAACCCTATACATCAAATCCCTCAAAACCCTCCTACATTTCCCTAATCCCTATAGTTCCAATAGTCACTAATCCCTTACTACTTTCCCTCTTCCTAACAGTCCCTTGTTGCATTTTTCCCCTTGGTGGCAGAATTCAACCACATCACAAAGAGTAGTCCAACACAGTTTTATCACCAACATCTATTTCTCCAAGGCAGTTTGTATAGCAGCAGTTATGTCATTTGGTCATTCATCCGATTATGAAGTGGAGACCCAAAGTGACTCACCCATGGAGGGACATGCATCCCGAAGGCCTCATAAAGGTGGCAGACATGTTAGAGAAGAACTGATCACCCTTATAGAATTGCAAGCCTACCCTCTTGCTGTCTCTTACTTCCAGTTTTAGTCATGTTATGAATTTTGTGAGAAGGTTGCTACTGTTCAAGTCCATCATGAGTTGGCTCGCTTATTTGTATTGCATTTGCATGGTGATCGAGTTACTTTGGCTGGTGTCACTTTCACACTTACACCAGATTCTATCTCATTAGCAACTGGCATACCTAACATCAGGGAACCATGGAACAAGAGGCAGAAGATTGACCGGCAATATTATGAGCCATATATTAAACTCGGTTTCTTGAGGCAGCTAAAGGGAGTGTTCCCTTTTCGATATCTCAAAGACGAGTATGCTCCACTAATGAAATTAATCATGAATTATTTCAGTTGTGAAGGTCGCTTCTCCTGACTATATGCTTATCACATCAGGTTACTCATGCATTTCACCCAGGTAAGGATGATGAGCATTCCTTATTTCATATGCCGGAACATAGAGAGGATGACCGCCCTTGTGCAGCACAAGACCCCTGAGCAGCAGTTCAACAGTATTTTCCATTTCGCTCTCATCAAGATTTTGGTGGTTCATCAGCTTGGATTACAGGGCATCACCTGGGATGATTTCATCTCTCGTGACTTTTTAAAAGTTTCACAGGGACCTTCAGAGGTTGGGCATGAGACTGGTGGACCTTCTCATCAGCAAGAAGGCCATGATCCACACACTGCTACTATACCAGTCTTCGTTACATATCAGAGGGGCACGAGGCAGTTATTTGCAGCAGCAAAGCGAGTGTTATCTCGACCTGAGGTGGAAGGGGGCTCGCTTCCGACATCAGCATCACAGGTACAAGATAGAGGCAAAGGGCCAATGCAAGACGAGGGGCCTTTAGGTGAGTGAAAGACTGACTTCATTCTCATTCAAGATGATGTTACAGACATGGGCTCGCAAAATGCACATCTTAGAGAGATCATCCAGGAGCAGAAGACAGAGATCACAGCCTTATACCTTGACTTGGAGAGGGCTAAGTGGACTATGAAATACTTGGAGCAGAGGAACAAGTAGCTGGAAGATCAACAAGCAATCATGGAGTTACAAAACATCCGTGAGAATCGCCAAGCTGCCCAAAGGAGAAGGATTGAGCTCACTTCATTGGAGCAAGTGATTAATGATGATCGGGAGTCTTGGCTCGAGAGAATCAACATCCACTTGGAGAGACTGCTGGAAAAGGCCAATAGGGACAAAGCATTGTTGAGACACATGACTTTCCATTACAAGGCGCGAAATATGAGTTCCAAGGCACGAATAAGAAATCTAAAGGCAAAATTGAAGAAGGTTGTTGTATAGGTAAATCCCCTCTACGGATAGAGGCGATCCCTACTAGCCCAACAGGGGTCTAGCAACAATCGAACAATGCTACACTGCAGGTTCCTAGTTGTAATTAACAAGTGGGTGAGAATAACCTACTTGGATTCAAACGCTTGTTTGTCGAAGAG
>APFE030520816.1:0-12037 GCA_000404065.3 Pinus taeda | reverse complement strand
CGTTTGGTGGAACCTTTCGGTATCCAAGGTATAGACTCAAAAGAGGGTTGCTCAATATGAAGTGGATCTGTAGTTCCCGAAATATATTTATCCTTGGATGTTTCAGCTTCACCATAATCACATGATCGTCTGGCCACATTGACATGAGAACCCATCATGAAAACATTTGAGGAATTGTCCCCCTCCTAGTTGCCCCCTGCAGAGGTACCAGGGTTTGAATTCGTGCCAGCAAACAACTGCTGCCCTTGGGGGAAAGGGCTAGTTAAGACAACCTGGGAACTAGAAGACCCTTGCTACATTAACAAGTGCTAAGCATCTTTAATTTTTGGTCAGAGATGAGTCAAATGGTCCCCACTGCATAGCTTGCATGGAAAATTAACTTTCTTCTTAGACTCTTTTCCACCCTCACCAGCATTATTGGCAGGCTTATTCGCATTACCCTTCCCATCTTGATTCTTCGTTTTACCTCATCCCTTCTTCTTCCCATCAGAATTTTGATTTCCTTTGGGGCTAGAAGCCTGAATGATGTTTACGAGAGAAGGTTGAGAAGGTGGAGTAGTAGACGATGCAGCCTGATTAGAAGAAGCAGTTTGTATAGACAACTGTTATAATTGGCCCAGACGGTTCACTGCATTTGCATCAATCGATCCAACAATACCATCAGCATGTGGGCCTGGCTTCAGTTTGGCTATATCTGTTGGAAATAATACTAGGGGGGGTGAATTAGTATTATCAAGTCAAATACTTTTTCATTTTCATACTCAGATGTATATATACGCTACTTCAGTTATGGAAACTTGCATATACACGCAACTGTGTCTAATGCAGCTAGCATATATCCAATAAACTTATGATTCAATTAATCCATTAAATGTTGATCTTTAATTAGTGCATCAGAACTTCATTAACCATATGAATAGTGAAAAGGTGCAGTAAAATAGAACATATCATCACACACAAGAAGCACACATGAACACCATGATGTAAGGTGGAAACCTAATGTGGGTGAAAACCACCAGCTGCAATTCATCTCTATCTTATTTTAATAAGAAACTTCTTTTTACAATATTTATGTATTGGTGCAGTCTTATATCAGTACGTAGGCTTCTACATGCAGAAGGCTACAATCTTCTCTCATTCTCGAGCTTCTCCTGGAAGGGAGCTACAACCCCCTTAGCTCTTGTACTAGTTGACGTACTAGTACATAGGTGTTGACCTACAGAAGGCTACAACCTTCTCTTTTCTTCTAGGGACCATGTTTCATAAATTTTCATACTGGATACTCCTGAAGCATAACACCATAATATGAAGGCCACGTTTCATCCAATTTTCATACTGGACCCATCAACAACATTGAAGCTCAAAATCAATCACAACTACTGCATCAACCAATCACCCAATAATGAATCACTAAAACCCTGTCATCAAAACATAGTCACCAGAACACAGAGTAGAACACAAAACTCTGTAACAATATTCAGAGCCAACTGTATCATCAAAAATCATGCATCAGATTGCATACACTACTTGGAAGAGCCAAACCAACGTGTATACGCAACTTCACCAAAGCGAACCAGCGTATATGTCATCAAATACTTATAACTTTGCTGCACTTCCCGACTTCATACATACCTAGATCTTTACATACAAAATGATAGTATGTGTGTTAGCAACCAATCTAGTCCATCAGATCACATAAATATAAGTCATTATGATCTTGATCCATTATTAGATATCATCCATCAACACTGAAGCTCAACACATTCAACCAATCTGAATATGCAGAATACAAACACCAGTAAACAGTCACCAGAACTTATAAGTTTGCATCAACAACTAGAACCACCTGTAACTTCAAATACCATAGTTCAAATCGTATACATTACTTAGATGTATCTAACCTATGTATATACGTGCTTTTATCAAATTCAACCAGCGTATACATCTATAAATATTCATTCATAATTTGCAGCTATTCTAGACTTGAGTTATACCCAGGTCATAGTATTTACAAAACATTACATGTGTCAATATACAGATCAAGAATAAGCATGATCAAACAATATAGAGATGATTCTTTCCAAGCCATAATATGTTGATCCATCATTAGACCTTGTCCTCCATCAACTGCTGAGATTCCTCCTTGACTTAGATCAAGCAAAGCATCATAAACCCATAACTTGCATACTAGATCTCACACTACATCAGATATTTGAGACTTTCTTGGTACCATTGCCTAATGATCTTCTCCTCCTTTAATAATGTTAGGCCTTACTCAATACCATGGTCCAAAACCACTTAGAATCAATACCTTGGTCTAAATACCTGGGGTCAATACCTCGAACCAAATACCATGGACCAATACCAAAATACCATGGACCCAAAAACTTAGTTTCTAACATGTACACACTTTTCTATGCATGAAAGTGTGTGTATACACATAGGCATCTTCTGCTCAAAGAACCTGCATATATACGCTGTTTGGTCAAGGTAAACCTGCGTATAACTATTTTTCTTTCATTCTGTGAGCCTGAATTGTGATTCAGTACTATTAAGCTATAGTACTTTGATCTTCATCATCAAGGACAACACCTATATCATAATGTTAACTTGCTACACTATGAACTATCATTTCCTTTGAATTTCCCTACATCACATCTATTAACACAACTACCATGTATTAATGTCACATATGATATCTCTTATGAAGATTCATCTAGTTACCATGTATAGGTGAGTTGTTCTACTACAAAAGGATTGCCATCAATTACAACACATTCATCATAATGCCAACAATATCAACCGTGGATCTAGGAGCATCAAGCAAGATCTTTTAAAGGGTACTAGACTGGGAATATATCATTTCTAACTGTTGGGCATGGAGGATAGCCTACTCCTCAGAATATACTCCAAAAATAGAAACATCTTTGGAGATCCCAGGTTGTAATGATTTTAAAAACCTTTCGAGATGGAATTCAGGTGGGATTTCGACTTTGATGAGCCTCTTTCTCCATCTCCATTCCTGAATATGATCAGAAATGTGAGTGTCCATATCCTGATGAAAATTGGCCAGAAGTTCATTTCTAGCTTCGTAATGGACAAGCAACTGAAAATGGTTTAAGGAAATGTTAGCCAAATCGGTGAAAGATGTGAAGGTGCCCCCTGGCAACTCTATATACCACTTAGTTGCATTTCCAGTTAAGGTGCGTTGAAATAGTCTCAACCTAATCGAATCATCGGTGAGGGAGTTCGATGAGCACCATAAATGGAATGTGGTTACATGGTCGCCCAATGTGGTTACATGGTCGCCCAGGTCCTCCCCACTCTTCCCTTTGAATTTTTGGATATCCGGTGGAAGTTTGGTTGCGACTGGAGGCCAAGCTAGATTGTATCTGATTGGATGGTTCATTAACTTAGTCAAGTCTAGTAGATTGAGCATGGCCAAAAATGGAAGTCTCAGAGGACCTTGGGGATTCCACCCAAATTGGGCGGAGTTCTCGAAAGTCTGAAAAGAATGGCTTGGATCTTGAAAGGCACCAGGTTGCCCGAAGTAACTAGTAGAACCTGCTGTACCAAAAGGACCTTATGGTTTAGCAAAACTCAGAGTTTGATCAACTCCAGCTGAAACACTTCCGTAACCGACGAAGTTTCCCCCTAATGAATTATTATACGGAGTGGAGAATCCTTGGTAAGGGTTCCAACCGTTAGCTAAAGGTGGAAAACTTTGAAATGAATTGACCAAGGAGTACGACATATCCCCTTATTGTCCAAAAAATGGATTCCCAGTTCCCATGCCACTAACCGCAGGATTAATCCAACCCTAAATGGGATTGCTGCCTTGACTCGTGAAAGGAAAATGATGTAGATCCTACCACCAGATTGGAATGTGGTATATGACCACTTCCAAAAGGAAAACCCTAAAAAAATGTCGACCCAATCATCATGGATGTGGAGGCAGTTAATGGTACACTTAATGGAATTGAAGGAATACCTTGAGAAGGCATATCAAAAGGGAAGAATCCAAAACTGGATGCATGCGCTTGGGAACTTCCACTCATTGACAGAATTAAGGTAGACCCAAACAAGGATGTGCTAGCAGTAGACCCAAATAAAGATGTAGAAGAGATGGAAATGGTTCCTCCCCCTTGTACTGATATAGGAGTCTGCATACTTGTAGCACTCGTGATGGATGCCATGCTCCCATCAGTGGTCATCAAAGGGATGTGTGTGTGTGGACCTGGACTTGAATGTCTATGTGTTAGAGTCCCAACATATAACAATATGTCTGGATGATCAGAAGGGAGTGGAGAACTTGGATCCGCAATTGACTCTGAGAGCTCTTCTACCTCAATATTATCTTCCGACTGGAAGAGTACCCGAGAAAGAACTAGTGTGTTCCTCTCTAGCTCTATGGTAGTACCAGGCCTATATTGTACACTAATTCCCCCAAACAGAGGATCAATCCCTGATGCGTCCACTGCCATTGGGTGAAACTCACCGGTAGTATCGCTCCTACGCCTTCTAGAAGAAGGCTCTGGACTTGCAGGTGAAAGCCCATGAAGTCTGCGGGTCTGTCTAAGCAATTGATTAGCCACTTTGCATTTTTAAGTAAGATCTACTTCTCAAGAAAATTGAAAGCTAGGCCAACTAGGAGCACAGAACACACACTAAAATGTCCCT
This sequence comes from Pinus taeda, assembly GCA_000404065.3. Lineage (NCBI taxonomy): Eukaryota > Viridiplantae > Streptophyta > Pinopsida > Pinales > Pinaceae > Pinus > Pinus taeda. Next base: position 7,357 of record APFE030520816.1, on the reverse strand, counting down.
AAAAGAATTCAGCAGTCAAAAAACTTCCAAGTATTTCCGCTAAGGATGATTTGGACTAGACACCAAAATACAAGAAAGTGAATAATAAGGGCCTTCCAAAAATAGACTGGGGTAATTATGCCCCAGGTCTACTAGCGAAGGTATCAGAGGAAGTTACGCTAACCTCCTTACAACAACCTTTGTCGGTGCAAGCCCCCAAGCTTCGCAAGGGTGCCCTCCAGAATTACTGCTGAAAGTGATGCAAAGTTGACCTCAAGTGCCATGGGATTCCCCCCTGTAGCCACCTATGTAGATCCCTAGGATAGGCAACTAAAGATACCAACTCGTATTAGAAGCCGGGCGGAACAGTCATGAGGTAAGATCCAATAAGTAAGAGAGAGGGTATCTCTTCTCCTTATCTTCAAAAACCCTCGTGCTTAACTCCCAGTCATAGAGCTTTCTCGGTCTCCCTAATGCTATTGGATTTTCACTCTTTATTCAGACTTATACATTTGACAATTTGGAGTGACCTTGGAGAGTTTACTTTCCTCTCACCTAATCCAAGGGCCTAAATAACCTAAAACTTGTTGGTGTAGTTATTGACAATACAAAAAGTTCTAGTTTATTTTATTAGTGCTTGATTTTAAGTGGCTATTATTTTTAAGTCAAAGGGACAATACGGAAGTGAAAATGATGGTATTCTTAGATGCAAAAGAAATTAATGAAAAACTAACTTATATGCAATGCACTTGTTTTTTCTTCAATGAAAAGCAACTTCTACTTGGATTCTAAGAAACTTCTATTAAAGCAGTAAACTTTTCTTTTCTTTTCTTACAACAGGCTTCACACTCACAAAAACTAAAAAACTATTGATGCTCTAATAATGCGAACTACCCTAATGCAAAGTGTACATGATGATGCAAAAATTCTAGATTACTCTAAAAAGAAAATGAAAGTAATTTGTTTTATAATCCAACTTAAGTGTTTTGAAAGGAATGAAAATTTTGAACACAATATCTTTCCCAAAATAAGAAGGACTAAACACAAAGATCTGAGATCACTCCCAAAAACCAAAAGAAACCAAACACAAATTTGGTAAAGAAAGCAAAAACAATGTTTTTGAAGGACTTTTCTTTTTCAAAAAAGCAATAAAAGAACTTTTCAAAAGTACTCAAAATGCTACCAAAGACTCAAAGATCGAAAGCAAGCCACCAAGAAACTTTGCAAGTTTGTCAATTCAACACAATTGAAAACTTAAAAAAATAGATGCTTCAAGATGTACTAAATGATCCCAAAAGCAGCAAAAAGAGGTTAAAGACACTAATCAAGAAATCAGGAAAAGCACACTTTCAAAATTTTCAACAACAAATGTTGAAAAGCAAGAAGAAGTGAATGGCCACAACCTTAGTGGGAAGCAAAGCAAGCAAACCATAAAAATGAAGTTTGACACAAATATTGCAAGCAATCCTTTGTTTCGGAAAACTAGAACAATCAAGAGCCTCTACAAGAAGCCTTGTGTGTTCAAACACAAATGATAACTCTCACTATAAAGAAAACCGAGACCAAAAACACTTCAAAGAAGGATAGAACTTGAAACAGTAGGCTCGCTAAAAAACAAAAAATATGAAAGCAGAAACTGACCACTCAGGAAGCATACAGGCCAAGAAACAAATCTTTCCAGATAGACAGACTTGAAAAATTCTTGCAAAACAAATGTATACACGACTTTGTCTCTACACAGTTGCGTGTACACGCATTTCAACCATAAGAAACCCACATATATGCAACTTTAGTTTAGTGAAACTAGCATGTATATGCTTTTGTAACCTAGCAAAAGTGTGTATATAAAAGTTTACAAGAAAAAAAAAAATGAGGCCTCATGAAAAGGATCACACTTGAAGTCTAAGTTCCTACAAGAGCAGACAATACAATCACATCAAGCAAACTGAAAGCTGAGCCCTGATTAGCATAAAATAACCCAAACTAGGAACAACAAGATTGTCGTCCCAACGAAGTCGCCAATTCTGTTAAGGGATAAAGTCCCCTAGGGCTTTGGGCGAGAACCATAGCAGAGCAAGAGTAATCCACAACAAGAAACAAGCAAATAACTCAGGAAAAATGCTTAAACAAGAAAACTATGCGAGGTTGTACATACATGTGGTCCTTCATTCGGGTAGTTCTAGCTAAGGTTCAAACCCTCTGCAACTCCTCATGATCTTTGAACCTGCAAAACAACCAATTCAAAGACACACAACAACATATAGATAAAGCATTATAGTGAAATCAACTTTATAGCATATAAATAGATGATTAGTTATACATTGAAATAGTCATTCATATGTGAACCATAACAATAACATCAAATGCATGAACAAAGTTGATATCAAGAACAGGACAATGTTTCTTTTATTGCAGATAACTATAATCAAAACATAGAAAGAGTTCACCTGAGTCTTCCCCTTCTGGCTCCAAGCAGAACTGTCCTTCGGGTTCGTCCAGTCCCGGTCTTCAAAAGGCTCCTTCCATAACCAACAAAAGGATATTTCCCACAAGTGAAAGGATATCAACTCTCAAGGAAACAAGGGTTTCCTAAACTTGGTGAAGTGCTTGAAGCATAGGGATCTTCAGACTTGATCAGGGGATAATCTCTAGAGAGTAATTCTCTATTTTCTCTACTCCTTAAGGCCTTCCCATTGAAGTCATTTTATACTTCTCCCAAAGAAGTTTTTTAGTTGGGAAACAGTTGAGAACAGTTGGGCCACGAGCACTAATAGGTAATCGATAGTTAAAACCCATGATCTCCGCTCCAAATTAAGGAAATTTAATTTTTTTAAGTGTTTTAAGATATATACGTGTGTTGGGTATAGATTGACCCGTGTGTACATACGTTTAATACAGGGAAAAGTCATGTACAAGGAGTAAAACACTATTTTATGAATATTTGGACCAAGTCTGGAAGGAGGGGTTCCCCTAGGCCATAAACCAAGCATCACAAATACATAAGGTGGTATTTGGAGCTATAAGACTAGGGTTCGATTTTTGGACTGTATAATGGATTTGTCATAATCTAGGAAGGTGCCTAAGGTATTCCCAATCCGCACGAACACTTCTTCGGACCAATACTGGGAAGGTAACCCTGGTAACCACACCCATAGAGGTCCAGCTCCTATCTGCTCTCTTTCCAGATAAAAAAGAGAGCTCCATCTTTTGAGGAGCACCGGTGCCATTTCTATATGCCAATGTCGAGCAAGAGCCAAGTTCATGTATTCTTCCAAGTTAAAATGAAGTGAAAACCATCCTTGAGGCAATATCTGGACCTCCAGGAGTTGTATGAAAATTTTCCCCAAGATCTCTTTAACCCACAACCCTAATCGCTCTGCTGTATAGGTTCTTCCGCAAACCTTGCCCACCAGAACCTTCCTTGCTTTGTCGGCAACATCCCCCATGGTGAGTCCTTCGCCAAACTTTATGGTGTAATCCTTTCCAAATTCCTTGAGGCACCTATTTTTCCTCTTCCATGTATGTGGAGCACTAGGGTGTTCCTGTAATGGATCTGAGTAGCTATTAACTTCAGGGTGTTGCTCCACTGACCTAGTTCAGATTACCGGGGTGTTGAAATAGCCTAAAGGAGGAGCTGTGTTGTGAGATGCCTTGCAACCTCTAGGATGGATGAAGTGTTTCATGTCTCTACGACCGCATCAGGGTCAGATCCCTGGTGAGATGAAGGGTTCATGGAAAAACAAAGGTTTGCTTCAGGTGCAGGGTCGAATAGAGGAGATGAACATGTAGCCAGGAGGTTGAGGGTACCAAGGGACAGTGGCGAGTAATCTAGAGCAGGTGAGTCTATGGAGAGGATCCCAATGTGTAGGATGGAGGCCGTAAGCCCGGGTAGGGAGACAACCGGCACCGGACGTGAGCTAGATGGTGCTGAGGAGGCAGGAACCAGTCTAGGGTTAGGGTTATAGAATATGGCTTGCTCCGGGAAGGGATCTAGTGACTAATCTATGACGTCTAGCTCCATACCCTCCATTTTATACCTTGGAGCGATAGACTGATTGTTATCGTCAACAGATGGATACAGATGTAGGTGAGAAACTGTGAGATGTAGCTGCGTTCAAAGGTTACAGTGATTGCGGCTAATCGTAATCCGAATTAAGTTTAGGGCTTCAGCGGGTGCAACTGCTATCTGCCATCCTCCTCTCCAATCATCAGTGTTGTTGTTGGACACCTAATCCTCTATGGGTTATTGTGGAAGCATAATAGACTAAGGAAGTCCAAGAGACCTTGGAATGTGAAACCCAATGGTCAAACCATGTACTATAAATGTATATGTTTTATTAATAAAATTGTACTCTCATGTTTTATCTTTCCTATTTGTCTTTGGCATGTGTGTGGTTAACATGGTATCACAGCAGGTGTATTCCTTCCCTGCATAATTACTTTGAGCCATTTGTTTTATGGCCTTTATGTCCAGGGCATTTCTGCCACTACTTATGCATTTCATGAATATTTTCTCAACTAAATTCTAGCTGCAGCCTATGTCATTTCTCCAGCCCTATTTTTAACATTCCTGCCCTTGTAACTCTCTTTTCTGCCTATTTTCCTATTCTACCAATGTTCTGCCCATATTGTAGAAACTGACATCACTGACATGGTATAGAGCTCGAGCGCAGGTTTCAAATTTAGGTTTCTGCATCATAAGTCATCTACCATTTTCTTTGCCATTTCCTTTCTACGTAGGTTGTTTCCCTGACTTGGAAGTCATAAACTACAATTTGTTGTACAGTTAGTCTTTCCTCGGTCCCTGTCGAGATAGTGCTTCATTGAACACTTGTATTATGCGTTCATTGATCCCAAATGACATTTGAATCATTTCATACATGTTGCAGTTCATTGGTTGAGAGTCGATATTAAAACACCGTGCACTGGTATTCATCTTTGCATTGAAATTTTTATGAGGGCTACATTGGATTGAGACATTATATACCATGAAGTGATGAACACCACATTAAATCTGTGGAGGTCGAAACCACTACCACAGTAAACCGTTATGCGTTGAGGTTGAGACCCTTCATCTCGACTATATGTGGTCTGCTACCTGACGGTGTAATGTTGTGTATTGAATTTCATATGTAGTAGTACAATGGTGTTTTTGACTACGTTCTATGGTTTTGAAAGTCGTGGTGTTGTGTGGTCGTGTTGACTGATATATGCTTGAACTATGCATTAGAGAAAAATTTTGAACTCTGCAAGTGAAACGTTAATCTTGGTAGTATAAAAATATGTCTTTGGTTCCCTGCATTATGCATTGAATGCTCTATCTCCTCACCGTTCACTATTTTCTATGTTGAGGACTGTTGATATTCACCGAAGCAACATTACAAGGCAGTAATTGATAAAATGGTGGAGGCTCATTGTAGGCAGATAGAAAATTCTTGTGGGCTCTTAATATTCACTAAGATCGAAGGAGTTGAATATGAATGATGAACTCGCGTTGGTCGCTCTTAGAACTGTGGTGAATGTTGACTACATTAAATTGAACACCGGACAAAGATGGTATGTTTTAAAATTCGTTGAAGTTTGCAATGTGCTAGTTGTTTTGTTTCAATGATTGAGTTCAAGCCCGAGAAGTACACCACATTGCGATGAGGCCGATAGATTGACTCGAATGCTAGGTTCCTACATTGGTTGAAGGGAAAACAATTGTCATTGGATTGAATTGACATTGGAACGAAGAGTGAAACACTGATCATTGTTGCATTGTTCATGAATTTTATGAATTATGAATCAATCATTGCTACTTTTTCAATGAACCTGAACCTGAGCTGAATCATTCTTTAAAGATTTGAAGGTTGAAGGAATACAAAAAAATGAGTGATATCCATGCATGACTCTTGGTATTTTGTGTTGAAATTTTAAAGGGCCACATTTGGTATTGGTAAAATTGATTGTGCATTCCCGTTGAGTGAAGTATTGCAGTCATTCCTAGCGATAATCATCAACAGGGAATTGAAATCAAGTCTCGGAGAAGTAAGCCATGATCAAGGAGGAATTTTTGCCTCTTCTATTGTATCCCAATAAACATCCACGCCACCATCTCTTGCAGTGACCTCAACCCACCTATGGCAACCCTAGCATTGGTGTAAAGATTACATACTTTGGAAATCTTGCATACGACTAGATACTTTGAAAATCTTGTAGTGGCCTCAGCCCATCCACGTTGTACACAATATCAAAATTAATTGGTCTTCTCAGCCAGAGCAGAAGCTGGCTTTGCAAGTCTGGGCGCCTCTTGGTACATTGTCCATCGCTTCTACTCATTTATTCCTTTGTTTATTCATTCACATTCGATCCACAAGTCACCTCTATTAACATATTTAACAAACCTTAGTTCTTCACTTATATGACCGCTTTGAGGGATTCCATTGCAATGACAATTTAATTTTTTGCTCGAGCTTGTCTATAGAGGGAATGAGCATGGCCTGTGGCAACATATCTATCGAGGATGTAATCATACGAATTGATTTTCTAATAAAAAGATTGCACGGGCTCCTGCATTTTTCGGAAGCAATTATTGAAGATTTGTATAAAGTCTGTGGGAGGGGAAGATCCCATTGAAGCTGTCAAATCACTTCATGAATCCATACAACTTTTCATAGTCGGTGATTGTGTCTATCTTTGACCCCAACAGATGTCAAGGCCAAAGGCAGAAATTTATGTGTTGTTTTGATAATTGTTGTTTTGATATATATATATATTATATATGTTGTTTTCATAATTTTTGTTTTGACATATATATGATGTTCAACTTTGGCACACCACAGCAAGCAATTTGCAGTTTATGATATTATGTACAACTCTTTCTCTGGTGATCTATAATCTCACAATTGCAGTTGTTCCACATGCTATCATCAATGGTTACAAGAATGTATTAGAAGTAGCTATTGAACTTGACTATTCTTTTCCATTGGCCAAGAAAGTGAAGAAGTATTTGAAGGATCCAAGCAAGTTTGCAGTTGCTGTTGCCCCAGTGTGGCATTGTATTTAAAACTCATTATAGTTTTTGTCTACATATATATGCATTGATTCCTTGATTTGACTGCTGCATAAGGGTTTGGTGGGCTGTATAAAGGCAATGATTTTTTTGACAAATAAAAGTAATCTTTTGTGGAGAAAATTTTAGTCGGTTGTATTGTCAGAACATAGTGTTGGTCATGAGTAAGCTCTTATTTTATGTAATGGATTGTAATTGGTGCTTGTTGGTTGCACACTGATCATTTGCTGCACATTTATAAAGGATATTGCTAATGGGTATTACTTTTCTACATTGAGTAGTAGATGTGATCAGTTTTTAAGGTGTAATTCTGACATTAAAGAA
>APFE030520814.1:0-48782 GCA_000404065.3 Pinus taeda | reverse complement strand
GAAGATAAATAGAATTTGAGTTATATAAAATAGAATTTTCAGAAATACAGTAAAGAGAAACTCGTCGACTAATTATGCAGATAAATACAATTTAGGGTTTAAAAATATAATATTTTTTTTGGTGGATCCATTAAAAAGAGGTCAACTCAAGCTAAGCTATGAAGATAAATCGATATTAAAAATTAAAAATAAAAATAATTACTTCTACCAAAAACTCAATCCATGGAGCTTATGGCATACATATATTCATTTAAAAAAACACAACACACAACATATTCCCGGACTAAAGTTATGTATACTTCGATTGCAATCGTTGTATCTACTAATTAGCGGTCCGCTGTTACCATGTAAATCATTACACTTTCTCTTTAAAATCCACCTTTCCAAATGGAATGGAAAGTATATTCCATTATGAAAGTGCGCCAAATTAAACATCAGGTTTCTCCGAATATGAAATAAACAATACGATAGGAGAGTTATCTTATTTGTCTACACCTACGCCTACACAAACAAAACAGAGAAAAAAAATGTTTCCCCTATCTAAGTAGAATAGCCAAATTTGACATCGGTTTTCTCCAACCAAACATGAACTGCCCAGAAGTGATCTTATTTGTCGGCGCCTACTCAAACAAGACTGAACTGTAATTAGTGATCTTATTTGTCGGCACCTACTCAAACAAAACAGCGAACAGTATTGCAATTCATTCCTCCCTTCCTCCATCTATGCAGCAGTTCCTCCAACTCCACCTGGAGTAGAACGATTGTGACCAGGGCAAGCATTGTGCTCAGTAGCATGCCTGCCCTTCTCCTTCTCTTTCACCTCGGAGCCCTGTGACTGATCGTATTCTCGCCGAACCTCTACGTCTACATACAGTAAAGCACCCGCGCACGTCGTCAGACAATGCAGATTTCAATTCAAGAAGAAAAGAAAATGCAGATTTCAAATCAAGAACAAGAAAATAAAATGCAGATTTCAAATCAAGAAATCAGAAAAGAAAATAATGTAGATTTCAAATCAAGAACCAGAAAAGAAAATAATGCAGATTTCAATTCAAGGACAAGAAAAGAAAATAATGCAGATTTCAATTCGAGGACAAGAAAAGAAAATAATGCAGATTTCAATTCAAGAAGAAGAAAAGAAAACAATGCAGATTTAAAATCAAGAACAAGAAAAGAAAATGCAGATTTCAAATCAAAAACAAAATGCAGATTTCAATTCAAGAATAAGTAAAGATCTTCCTTACGGGTGTCGACACGGGGTTGGACCTCATCTCCCTCGGAAAAGGTTTGGCCAAACTTGATATGCTCGCTGTATCTTTGCCCGAAACCTTCATCCGAAGACCGTGTCGAATATCCGTCCCCAAATGAATCCGCCATGTCATCCCTGAAAAAAAAAAATCGACATTAATCCATAGAAACCCCAAAATCGAAGAAAAAGCGTCGGCCGGAATCTCAAAACCCTAACCAAATCAATCAAAGAAAATCACATACCCGTGACTCTGGCTGGTTTTCGCCCCAGCTTCGACATCCGGTTTCTTCTGAGCATCCATGGCCGAGTCCGCTTCAGACTGCTCCTCCTGTCTCGCGTGGACTGAACGAACTATGCTGTAGGACGCAGGGGTGCGCGTATGAGTACTAATCAAAGCGACTCGTTCTGGTAAGCGGCCGTAGCGGATGGAAGCGTTAATATGCGATTCCACTGCCAAAACTCGCAGCCCTAAAGCTTGCATGACTAACTGAGAATATCCAGTGCGGGTGACATCTATATATGAATTCTCTCAGTGTATTCTTATCGGAAAAGAACAAGGTTGAGATATTATAAATCGTTCTGCTTGGGCTGTTATCGCACGCCATCCGTTCAAGTTTCAGAGGCTATGAGCAGATCTGGCAAATCAGATATGATACGTGTCGGCCTATGGACAAATAAGGTGACACGTTTCGACTGGCGTGGGATATCTGGCACTCGAATGCCCTCATTGTCGGCGCCAACGCCAGGGGAAATCGACCGGAACAGGACTTTTTGACGTTTCACAGGACTCTTTATTTATTTTATCCATTTTAATATTTTATTTTATTTCAGACCTATTGGACAACAACATGTTAATAGCATTAATGTTTAATATATTATATAATATATATATATATAATATATATATATTATTTCACGACCTATTGGCAACAACATGTTAATAAATTAAAACGTTAATATTATATATATAAAATATATAATATATTTATTTTTTATTACAAACCTATCGGACAACAACATGTTAATAACATTAATGTTTAATATTATATTTTATTTTATTTCAGACCTATTGGACAACAACATGTTAATAACATTAATGTTCATTGAATTTAAAAACTTAGTTTTAAATTAACATAGATGATTCAATTACACTTTGAGAATTATACGGCGGAGAAATATTAAATTAGTAATGGTTTGATTTTTGGTCGGTGAAGGTGTGACAGTGAGTTATAAACCGAAAATATAGAAAATTTATGGATTTTAGATAGATAGTGATTGGGTATTTTGTTAAGGGATTTTTTTGATGTAAAGTTATTGGTTTAATTTCTTGTAAGATCGATTGGAGTCATATGTTGGATATGGTGAAGATATAGTCTCACCCAAAACTACAAAAAAACCTCAAAAATATTAAAGTAAAGACATAATGATTGTAATTGTTGAAGACTTCTTATTTCAACTTAAGGTGGATGAGAATTTATTGACCTTTTTTTAATTGAAGGCCTAAATTGATTCTCAAGGGAATATGCTCAGCTTATGCTTAGTCTTAATGTTTATCAATGGTTGTAGTGTATTAAATAGTTTGTTAAGTTGCATTGACTTTTAATAAATTTAAAAAATTAGATTCGTGCCATTTGGATTTATCTAGCCCCAATGGGCACCTTAGGAATAAGAGATACTGAACGATGTTCTTATACCAGGGTGACCCCTTATATTTGGCATAGATTTTATGCTCAGATGTTTTGATCCTGCTTTGTTGATCCTCTAGTCTACCTTCCTCTGTGATCATGTTTATCCCTAAAGCTTGGCAATTGAATTCAAATAAAACCTTGGCCAACCCCTGGCCTTTTATGAGCTTGGTAGGCTTTATTTCTAGCTCATATTCTTGTATTTTAGCTATCCACCTACCCCTTTTTCCTTTGCTATCTCCTTGCACTAAGATGTCATTGATTGTTGTCATTGGGACAAATGTTGTGATTTCCGATTGCAGCACATACATACGAAACGCCTTCAAAGCCTTGACTAGTGCATAGGCTTGTTTTTCCAATATGTTATATTATAGGACTTGGTTGAAGAAAGTGATAGATTGTTCATAACCATCTTTATTTTTCTGTAGCAGCATTGCGGCAATAGTATGTGGAGAGGCAAAAGAAAAGATGTAGAAAGACACTGAATAGTCGGGGTTGACTAGTATCGGGGCTTCAGCTAAAACTTCTTTAATTCTAATGAAAGAATCTTTGGTGGTAGGGCACAATCTGACTTAATTTTCCTTCTTGAGCATGTTCATAATACCCTTGACAATTTATACGTAGTTGGGTATGAACCTCCTCAAGAAATTTATTCTCCCCAGAAAGGCTTGAACCTCTTTCTTATTCCTGGGCAAAGGAATATGGTTGATAGCTTTGACTCACTTAGGATCGATCTTTACTCCTTCCTGTGCTACTATGTGTCCAAGTAGCTCCCCCTCACTCAGGGCAAACTAGGATTTCTTAGGATTCAGAAAGAGACCATACCACCTGCATTTTTCAAAGGTGAGCTTTAAGTGGAGGATGTGCTCTTCATCAGTTTTGGAAAAGACTGTGTTTTTGTCCAAGTAAACCACCACGAATTTGTCTTGTCCTTCAAAAGCTATGTCCATGGCTCTCTGAAATGTGATCCCAGCGTTAATAAGGTTGAAGGACATGCAAGCGTACATGAATGTTCCCCACAGGGTGGTGAAAGCAGTTTTCTTTTTATCCTCAGGGTGGACTCCCACCTGGTTGTAGCCAGAGAATCCATCCATCATGGACATTCTGGCTTAGCCAACCACCTTTTGCAATATATAATCCATCTTGGGCAGCAAGTAGTTGTCTTTTGGCGACACCCTATTTAGATTCCGGAAATCAACACACAACCTTATTTCTTCGCACTTTTTCCGAACCAGGACTAGGTTGGCCATCCATTCAGAGAACCTTAAAGGCACTGTGATATTTTCCTGTGGCAGCTTTCTCACCTCTTTTTCCATGGAGGGGAGTAAAAGTGGATTTATTTGCCCAAGTTTCTGTTTACATGGCTTTATTCCATTCTTCAAAGAATCTTATGTTGAATGATGTTAGTATCAAATGCCTTCAAATCATCATAAGACCAAGAAAATACATCCTTGTAAATTTTGAATAGATTTAATTACCTTTGTTTATATTGCAAGGGGATTCCGTTTCATAGCTTGATCATCTAGGGTTCCTCCTCTGGTCCGATGTTGCAGTCTTCTACTTGATCATCTATCTCGAGGGCCATTGGTTGGGAGACTATGTCGTCCTTATTAAAAATCCTTTCTAGTGGGACTAGTCCGCAAGGGATAGTATTCCCTTTTAGTTGCAAATTTTTGCGCCCAGCTATTGTGTCTTTCCACGCAGTGGCTTTTTTATTTGTTTCCTCTTCTTCTTGATCGATGGTGGAGTGTGTGAACTCCCCAATGACTTCCATGAATTGTTTCACTTGCTCATCGTCCTCAAATACTTGCCAATGCTTGACATTCTCCAGCATTGAGGGTCTATATTTGATTTCTACCTCATATATGAGGAGCGGATTTTGAGGGGGCCTGAAACTACTCGCTGTTGGGTTGTGTTATATTCTTTCCACGACTAACCTACATAGTGAACCGGGGGGTTAGAGAGGGGGCGGAGCCCCCCCTTCATTGCGCCGATTGCGTAGCGAGGGGGTCACAGGGGGGCGGTAGCCCCCCCTGTCCGGGGGGTGGGTAGCCCACCTCTACGGGGTCTGGGGCAGTGCCGCGAGAAATTTTTTTTTGGACCCTATATTAGGTTGGCGAACCTACCTATGGTTTTCAGTCCATGGTTTTGGACGCGATGGTTTTCGGTCCATGGTATTGGATGCTTCGGCATGTATAAATATGTATTGTAACATTGAAAGGAATATAATGAAAAATCAAGCTAGTAGTCTCGGTTTTGGGATCCAGCGGGAAATCTCTATGTATATGTGTTTTATGTGTTATGCTCTCGCATTTTTATTTTTCCTGTGATTTAGAATTTGTATGCAGGTAATTTATGTACAAGGTTAAAACCTACATGGACGAACTCTGTTATCAACGTCTTGAGTTTTATGATGCTGATGATTGTCATGTTCATCTTCTTTATAACATGTAGATGTATTCATTTATGTTCTCTTAAAAATGCAATTTAACACATCACGAAAGTAAAAGGTCTTGGAAAGGGTCCTTTGTCACACCCGGACCTGGATCAGGGGGATATTGAATCTGAGGAGATTTGGCGACGCGTTACTATAGAAATCATTGTGGAGGGGGTTATTTGGGAACTGAATTTGGGGCATGATCTTAAGACATAAGTATCAAAAGGACCAAATTTTCCTATCTGGATGCACAGAGGGCGTATTGGGATCGCATCAGGCTCTACCATTTGGCTCAGTGTCATAAAAATTAGTAAATGTTTTTTTCAGAATCTTGCTTGGAAACTGGATTTTGGACACTGGCTTATTATTGGAATGGATCACATACTGAGCACTGAAGATGATAGTCATATATCATATGGTTTGATACATTGTATAAATAGTCATGGGATCTTCTTTTGACACCAAGTCATTTCGGAATGGCGGGTTCAATTTCCTATTTGGAAACGAGCGTGGGAACTGGGCCTGGATGGGCATATGTTGTGGGAGTGGGAACATATTAGAACTGGCATGAAGCTTTTAGGAATTTGTCATGAGGAAGATAGGGACAAGATTGCGTGGATAGGAAAGATGAAGGAGGGCCCGAGTGTTGTGGTCTCTGATATATATTCCACACTCTGTCGCCAGGAGTACAACACACTGAGGTATGTTGGTTCTACAAATTTTGAAAATCTAAAATCCTAATTAAGATCATTTTTTTTCTTTGGCTAGTTTGGAAGAATAAAAATATAACTTGGGAGAACCTCCAGAAAAGGTATTGGCATGGGCTAGGTATTTGTGTACTATGCATAGAAGCAGAGGAGAACAATTTCCATATTTTTCTAAAATTCGCTATGACTGCACAGATTTGGAGCAATCTTGCTTGTTCTATTGGTTTTCCCTATAACCAATATGACAACACTATTTCTTGTTTTAAGTTGTTGGAATAATCATAATTACACATGGTGAAACATCCCCCTTATTCTCTTCTAGGAGATTTGGAGATGGCGTAACAAAATCATGTTTGAAAATTACAGAGATAATGTTATGCAGGTGTTGGATCACATTATTAAATGGTATTCTATTGGTAAACAACATGACACAGGGCCTAAGAAGATCATTCACAAACAAACTGGCCCTAGGATGGAGTACCCAACTGGTTTTTTTGATGGGGTGACACAAAGGAACAAATGTGGCTGTGGTTTCTGGATTGCTATATCACAAGAGCAGGAATTTTGGGTTCACTGGGTAGTTGGCAGAGGCACGAATATGAGGGCTGAAGCGATGGCTCTAGGGGGCCTTCTCTAGTTCTCTAGCTATCTTAACATTCCTTCTATTCACATATTTAGGGACTCAAGGATTATTATTGACCATGTTAAGGGTTGTGCAAAAGTTAGCTAACCATTGCTCCATGGATGCCTCAGTCAAATCGAGACTCTTTGGGCCTCTTTTAGAGACTCAACGATTTTTCATATTGGACGAGACTTCAATCAAAATGTTGATCGATTGTCTAAGAGGAGGATACAAGATGTATTGGATGGGATGCACATAGAAATCAAGCTGGGAGATAACATTGTAGACGTCGGGGTGCTTCCTTTACGTGGATAGCATCAAATTTTCTGGAGTACATATGTTGTTTTTATGGTTTTTTTAGTGGTTTTTTGTGACATTGTTTATACTTTTTCTTTTTTCTTTTGCATAAAAAATTCCACATATTAGATACCTGATTGTTTTCTAATTAGAACAGTTTATATATATGATTACAATTGTTTTCATACGTTAATACCACTGGGTACATAGACATAAATCTAGATTTTAGACTGTATATTTTTGTGTCGTCAAGTCAAGACGGACTTGATATGACTGTATTTGAAGATATATGATGGCATTTTTGGCACCATCTAATACATTATGTACTGAATATCTTGGATATATATATTGCTTTTTTCATACTGAAAATTAAAATAATAATAATAATAATAAATAAATAAATAAATAAATAAAATTAAAATAAAATAAATAAATAAAAATTGCACTCGGGAGAGAGATATCATAGTCTTGTATGCCAATACTTTTGTGGTTAGATCAGATGTCAGATGTAGCATGTGGACGTTTTGTGTTAGCCTATTTGTCAGGACTAAATAAATGAGCATTGGGTTAGGAAGAAGCCACATGGAATTGTAGACCTCTAGGTTTATGAATCGATGTTCAACCCTCTTATCACATCCAAAAAAATGGGAACTATATGGAGATCACCACCATTTATGAAATATGCTCAGCCATTGCTGGTGGGCCACCATAATGTGGGATTAGTGGCCACAACTCCAACCATTTGTTGTTATGGATTGATTCCATCTGCAATAATCAAACTGGAAACATGTTGCGTTGTTATATGATTGGACCTGTAGAATTTGGTCTAATTGTTGTTACCTGTGAGCATAAGAAATCTAATTATTGGGCTCTACGATTTCTTGCATGTCACCAAATTTAGAATCCTCTGCCCACATTGAATTTAAGAGGACGATGAACTATGAAGTTCATAGATGGAATTGTGGCACCGTAGGCTTGATGAGCTAAATTTCATAGCAATGGGATCAGGTGAGCTAAAGCATCTAGATTGTTTCTAATGAAATGATGTTCAATATTTGGGATCATTTGAACATGTTTACGATGCCTAGGACGTGGACCAAATTGAAATAGACAAGATAGGTGCCTAATGTGACCATAGGAAACCAGATAAAATGTAGTAGTTATTTTGTTGCATAGTTCAATTGTTTTTAGTAGAAATATTTATTTATCACTTGTTTGTTTGTCGAATAAATGTGCATGATGAAGAATTTCGAAAATCATATAAGGTGGCCATTTTATAAAACTGACTCTAGATACATTCTGTATCTAGACGAATTTCCTATACATCTAGTGAGTACAATGGTTGGTACCTATGTATCTCAGTAAATGGGAACTCATCCATATAATGACTAATACCTCATTTGTTGTAAACACATGGTTTATTGTATCTGAAGTAACTATTTCAAGAGATCAAATGGTGCAAAACTCAATATGGATGGTTGTCTAGATAGTTTGGTAGTTGTGGATCTAGGGAAGGATCCCTCATTTGTTGAAGACTTGGGATTGGTCTTCTTGTGAGGTTATATGACAGCTTGGGACACTATTTAGTAATTGAATTCAGGAGATCCGTGATTCGGGAGTTAGAGAGTGGAACTTGAGAATCTCATTTGTTCAATACACCTTTATGAGGGCTATGAAACAACTTGATGGAGAATGATCTATGCAATTTCGAAGATGTTTAAGGAAACTAATGAAGATTTTGCAAACAAGAAGATCAAAGACAAGTACTCGTTAAGGGAGGGACTTGGAGATTTAACTCATACTTGTCTTGTGCATATTGGTTTATGTTCTTCATCATTAAATATAATTGTTGCATGATTGTCAATTCGTTGGATTTGAGATATTTATTCCAACTAATATAATTCCTACTTTAGTGTTTGGTTGAGATATTTTCTCAACTAGTTGATTGTATGGTTAAGATAGAATCTCTATCTTGAACCAATACTTGTCATATTTATATATGATCTTTAATAGAATACAATTAGAGTTTTGTTGTGCAATTGATTTTATAAATATTACATATTAGTATACAATTTTGTTGTTGTTTTGACAAAAAGTACTTAAAAAAAAAAGTCATTATCCTCTCATGTTTTCTTTTCTACTTTTAATCTCATGTCACATCTTTTGAGAAAGGCCCACAATGACAGATGGTGAATAAAAAATCGAATGATCCTAATTTAAGGGATCAATTGGAGGTCTAGGATTTGAAAGATGTTCCAATTCTTTATTGGAGTTAAAGTTGATTGATTGATTTATTTCTTTTATTGTTTTAGATGGAGTTTTAGTTGTAACTACTATCCTCATGAGATTTTTATCTTCTTTATCCACCTTAAAGGGTAGTATTTTCTTTTCTTCAACTTGCATTTCAAAGAAATCATTAGTATCTTTCCCTAACTCTATACTATACTATTTTTCTACAGTTTACCCATCTTCATTATTGAATATGTATTAAACAAAAGATTACCACTCTTTGGTGTTTAGCCTTATCAAATTGTGAGTCCTTGAACAATTTCAAAGTCTAAAACCACCCTCTTATGAGTTGTTATCTTTAATTATTGATTAGGTTTTGTCATTATCCACTGATATCTTATTAGTGGGATCTAGATCTAAGGTTGGTAAAATACATGTACTATAAATTGAGATCACGGGATAAATACTTATGTTGAGAATGGTTTAATCCTTTTCTGCTAAGTTTTTATCTCCTATTCGACCATCCACAAAATAATCAGATCAATGAAGAAGTAAGTTGATGTTAAAAGTTTAGTTGGTATGGTTTTTTATCATGTTTTGCGTAGAGTGTGTATATTTTATACAAGATTAATTTTAATGCACATCTTTGTATTTATTAGTAAACTTTTGCCAAAAATACTTGCTTTTATAGAGGAATCTATCTCTCTCTCTCTCTCTCACTCACTCACACACACACACATACACACACACACAAGTTTTATTAGAAATATGTCTTTCATTTAAGTGAAAGTCTTTATGGTTCAATTTAATTTGAGCCATTTATAAAAATCTCTTTGGAGAGGATTTTTTTAATGAAAACATGCATAGGAGATCCACATATTTTCTAAACTTAAGTGGGGAGGCATTGTATCATTCCAAGTTTGGGATTTAGATATTCAGATGTTGTAAAAGGTATGATCCTCTTTAAATGTCTATGAAATCTATCTAAATGGGTGCATGTTTAAGGGGGATTAATTGTAATATCTTGGTAATCATTATTATTGGCCTTAATACTTTTATCCAATGTAGAATTTGCATAAAGGTATTAATAGAATTTTGTGTACTTAAATGTCATCACAACCATGATGTTTTTCATGCCTAGCCATCACTTAATATTTCAAGCACAAGCATTTAAGGATTAAATAAACCTCTACAATAGATGGAAACTTAATGAAATTCAAGCACATATAATTATTGCCAACAAAGAAAATGTAAATAATATTGAAAGATTCAAGATATTGACCACATTGCTATTTAATGACAAATATCTATCAACATTTAAATCTAATTTGCATAAATGTTACTTCTTTCTCAACATTAATTCAACATTGAGTACTTGCAATAGGCCTTTTTTTGTATGTGCCAAATCAAAATTAGGTTGAATCACATTAAAATTTTTGGGGGCATTCTCATTTTTACTCAGTACCCTCTACTTTCTAATTCTAAATTGTTGGGTCTTATTGTCAAAGGCAGATTTGTAAGAAGCCCTCTTTTTTGTCAAACCAGTCACACTTTTCTCACCTATCTGCACAAGGAGGCCTCATTCAATCCTTCAAATGGCTCAAAGTAAGAATTACTAGAGTTGTTGAACACTCTAATACTCATTGTTCAGTACAATAAAACCATGATCCACAAAGGAAATCTTCAATCTAATTTAACTTGTTTTCAAGTTTCACAAGCCAAACTTGAATGTCTTGAGATGAATTCATAACTTCAACTTGATGAATTACAACTCAATAATCAATAACTTCTAAAATATTTTAAACTAGTATTTTTTTCATAACTATACCTTATTCGAATTCGATGTCCATTAATTTCAAATTATAGATTCTAATTAACAATCAACACAGTAATATAGCTACATATGAATATTCAAATGAGGCTAACATTATACATGAACCTAAATTGTTATGGTTCACTGACAAAATTTGTCTTTGGTGTAGTTGTTAGGTGATTTAATTTTAAGTTAATCGCTATCATTAACTTTCAACCCTAGGTTTGTAGAACTGATGAGGTATACCTATACTATATGTACTAGGTGGTTATTTATTAGAATATATTAAACTATTGTAGTTAAAAATAATTACCAAACAAGTTAAATGAATCTAATCCAAATCAAACTAAACATAAAGAAATTGAAGTCACACTTGCATAAAGGAAATCACTCTTGCTTGAAATTGAAATCACACTTGCAGAATTGAAATCAC
The DNA here is from genome assembly GCA_000404065.3 of Pinus taeda. NCBI lineage: Eukaryota > Viridiplantae > Streptophyta > Pinopsida > Pinales > Pinaceae > Pinus > Pinus taeda. Next base: position 37,310 of record APFE030520814.1, on the reverse strand, counting down.
ACCACACTTACATAAATGAAAACCACACCATAGTTGCATAAATGAAATTCACACCACACTTGCATAATTGAAATCACACTTGCTAAATTGAAATCACACTCACACATGATGAAATGAAATCACACTTGCTGAAAGGAAAAAGAAACTTGCATAAAATGAAACACACTTGATGAAAATAAATGAAATAAAACAACTACACTATGTTACCAATATGTACAAAGGTGTGCAAATTGTGGTTGATGGGGGCCCTCCATTCCTTAGTAAGCACACTGAACAACTATCATCACATCGTGGAGATCAAAGTGGCAGTATGTATTTCATAAAATGAGTTACAAAATATTACAAGAATTCTCTCTCCTCACTTTACAAATCACATCTTGGATGGAACTTGGAACCTCCAACTAGAAACTAACACTTAACCACTAGCTACTCAACAACCCTTTGTATGAAGGGTGCACTCCTATTTATACAAAAATTAAGGATAATTATTCAATAAATATAGATCCTTAAATCTCTCCTAAATCCACATTTATCTCGTGTGGTTATAACCAATCTCGAAAAAAATTAAGATACAAATCCTCTCAAAATTCTCTCATCCATGATTCTTCTCCTTGGAATGTGCATAGTTAATTATCCATATCTTCTACAATTATTCCACAAATCTTCATGAGTTGGAATTTGAAATTCGAATTTGTGGTTGGGTGGCCAAGTAGGACCCTTCTAGAATCTCCAAGTAGGCCTACAATATCACAAAACTCAAACCAATTTTAGATGTATATGAAAACATGTTAATTTCCTAATATTTAATCACAAATTCACTTAAAATACTTAAAATCAATGACTCGGAAAATAATAATGATAAACCCATACAATTATGAAAATGGTGACTTAATGTAGGATTATGGGGCTATAGAGTTATAGAATGAGGGTAAAATGATGGAAATGAAGGTGAAAGTGGATGACATTTTGGAGACCCAATAGTAGCAACATGCAACAAATCAAATTCCATATACTTTTAAGCAACACATTTAGAATAATATTTCCAATCCTTTTATTAAACCATGGAATAAATTTGCAACAAAAATTATAGAAGAAGATTTGGATATGGAAGTTTCCTTTAGTATTCCTAAATACTCTAGACCAATTCACTTGTATAGTGCAGGATTCCTTCAAGGAGATTCCATTTCACTTATTGTAATTCAACATCAGAATGTTAAATGCCAATATTTTCGTCGAGTTGGTCACATGGAGAATCAACGATTTGATTTCCATCCTTGTGTTCAATGTGGAAATACTAATCACCATTTAGATAAATATAAAAAGAGGAGGAAAGCTAAAAAGAAAAAAATTCATTAGTGTTAGATAAGTCCTTGGTGATGGAATCAACAAGTCAAGAACTGGCAAAATTTTTTCCATCCAATTCAAATATAGGTAAAGTCACATTTGCATAGAGAAATCATAAAAGAAAAAGGATTTAAAAAACTTATTCCCATTGGATATTTTGGAGATCATTAGGGCCCAAGTTTGCATGCATTTTGAATTAAAACATGAGTTAAGTGATTGGTACTCTCTACATATCTAGGAAGGTGTACATAATGAAATAAAAATGTTAGTGCTCAACCAAGACCACCACATTAATCAATCAAAATTGGTTAGTGGTCTACCAACGAAACCTGGAGATACATTGATTAACCATTGAATAACCATAAGAACCCAAAATCTCAAGATTGGATCCCTTCAACAGTATTATCTCCTTACACCTAATAGGGGCGGTGTCAATGATGATAATCAAGCTTCAAGCTTCAAAGTCCTATGTATCAAAATTCAATTAGAATTTGGGAATTCTATACTAGCAATTGGTCTCCTTAATAGGATATCTATTACTTGATTCAATTCACTTCATCAAATCAACATATTTGAGAATATCTAGCATGGAATATGGAATCATTTGATTTATTTTCAACTATACAATTGGATGTTGTTCAACACCTAATTATTTCTAAATTTAGAGATAACTTCATTGGTCATATTTATTCACTAATAACATAAAAGTGTCATATTCATTCACCAATCAACAAAATATATTAGTTTCTTCTAGTCAAATTACTTGGAAGATGATCAAGTAATGAGTGTATGTTCAAACATGCTAGATGCTCACTTCCATAAATTATGCTCTTGAATTTCATTTCAAATGAACCACTCAGCATCTATATTTGTGTTTTTTTGGACATATCTTCATTGAAGTTTAGTTCAAAAGCTTTAGATTGGAGATTATACTAGTTTATGCACTAGTTCAACTTGTCTTATTGGTATAATTATTCACCCTTGTGATTGAGGAGTGATATGTGATATTATGAGTCCCCAGATAATCACAAAGTTTAAGACCAACGTCTTATGAATTTTCATCCTTATCTACTAATGAGGTGCATTCAATATCCAATGACGAAGTATGTTTCTTTAGTATACATTTGTAGTTATGTAATCCAATGGTCACAATATGTTCTAGATATAAATTAATGCATCAATCCATATTCTCTTTGATATTAACAACTATATTGATCCATAACATAACACTTGATAGGTCCATGATCTTTATTTAAAGAGTATAGAGGGTCATTTTTTGAAGATTGATTGTGAGAAACTCTTATGTGTTATATTTTTTCTTTGCATTAATATATTGTCTCAAGTGGTTGCATTGTTTGGGGTTGTAGATTGTTTCCCTCTTTGAGGGTTTTAACCACATAATAAACTGGTATATTAATATTTGATCTGCTAATGTGAGTGGTTGCTTAAGGGTGTTCACCCTATGTAGAAATACCCTATTTTGTTGAACATAAACTAACTTTTCATATGACTTTCTAAGATCTTCTTTCCCCTCTCTAAAGATGAGGGGCCCTCTTTCTTATAAGTTAAAATCCTGAGAGACTATTCAAGAAAGATCTAAAAAGGTTCATAGCCCTTAGGAGCATACTACTAAGTAGTCATGCCAACCTCCATTGTCATTGTTCAAGAGAGATTCATGAAAGTAAAATACGAGCACATTAAATGTCTTGCATTCAAGTGGAGGAATGTTATTTTCAAAAGTCACCATTAACACTACACATCATCTACACAAAAAAAAACATTAACTTAACAGAAAGTATTCTAAATCGAAAATGGTGTGCTTCAAATTCTAACCTTGGGCATGATGCAAAAACAAATATAAAAGCAAATTTATTACTTATTAACCCACTCCTAAAATATCTAACCTAAAATATTCAAAGTGAAATAAACCAATTAAAATAAACTATCCATTAATTAGTATTAAACAAACAAATTAAATAATCATTTTCTTTCTAATGATGGAAACTGAAAAAGAAAAGAAACAAAACATATGATTTGTTTTATTAAGGAATGGGTACTCTAGCACTGACTGGAAATACCTAAAAAGACTAGTAGTAGATGAGAAGGAGCTCTGGTTGGAGTTGGTTTTGTAGGCCATGTGTAAGGCTTTAATTTGGACAATAAATGGAGGCTTAGCATTCCCCTTTTCTATTAATCTCTCTTGTCGGGGGTAGATTTGAAATTCAAAACAAACATAAATTTGAATGGATAATGCGACTTTTTGGAGATTCCGGTGATGGAATCCGGCGGAAGAAATGAGGTTAAATCTTGATTTTTAGCAGTTAAAATGGTTTTTTAACTGCATATTTGGATTCAACGCCCTGAAAAACCTTTGGGAGCCATTGATTGTGCAGAAACTAGCTATCAAACTGTGGATTCCAATGAATTGCTGCCAGATTTTGACCGGAAAAATCCGCCGGAAAAGCTTTCAAAAAGTCGCGTTATAGACTACTGCAATTTGAATAAAAGAGATGGATAAGGGAGTCTTTCAGGACCGTTTGAAGCAGGGCACTCCCACGGTTTAATATCATATATTAAATAAAGTAGAGAAGTCTTTTGACGAATAATATTGAAGTCCCCTTTCTATAAATGAAATAGAGCTCCCATAGTGTTAGTGTTAAATCAGTTTAAAAATGGGCATTTAAATTTTTTATAAACAATATGAAAGAACTATCCAAAATCATTTATTCTTTTGCTAATTAAGTATCTGCACTTAAAGGATATGACATATACCAGTTGTAGTTAATGATTTTAGAAGATGCTCAAACCGTTGGGTTTTTAATATATTTTCAAAAGGGTTGTTTAAGGAAATCATGGTTTTATGTTATTTTTTTTAATTCTATGTTTGCATTTTTTTTTTATTAGCAGAGAAGTGTATTTAGTGTTTTTTCTTCCGTTCATTTGTGATAGAAGTTTGATCAAATTTTAATTATATAATCGTGGTTTACATTATATATAAAGAAAAATGTGAGAAGTTTTATTGTGGTAGGTATAGTTAGTAGACATTATATATATTAAAGAAGAAAATGTGAAAAAGTTTATTAGGGTAGATATACTCTAGATATTATATTAATTATATATTATATATAATAATATAAAGAAATTCATGTATACTTACTTAAGAGTTCATAAGGCTTAGGTCAATACAACCAATATTCATAGGTACTAAGTTATTATTAATAATATTTATCAGTTATATAGCTCATAAGGTCATTAAGATTTGAACCTAGGAGGAGAAAATAACAACCATTCCACCCAACTACCTGAGATAAACAATCTCTCTCAATATATATTCCAATTTTAATCCTTGTTTTAATTATTTCATTTCTAATTATCAATTATTTTTGCAAATAAAATTGTCATTCAACACTAAAATTATATTAAAAAAATTTAAATTTTTTATTAAAAAATTAATTAAAAAAAAAAAATCCTCAAAACATTCGACCATTTTACCGCTATCTTTGTTTGAGTCTATACCTCTAGAAGATAAAAATAGTGTAGGAAAAAAACTTACTAATACCTAACAACTATGTACATCATAATGAATAGCTTCCTTACCAAACAAATGGCTACACACATAACTGACAACTATGTACATCATAATGAATATTCTTCCGTCACCAAAACAATGCTTAAAGAGGTTTATCCAATTTTTTTTATATTAAAATAAATAATGATTTTTATGTAGAAAGATTTCTATATTATAGATACCAATGGTTATTAATATTCATGTTTAAACCTCGAAAATATAAATATTTAAAATTTTTATAATATATAAATAATTAAAAAATATAAAATAAAAAGGAATGGGAAGAAAACAATAAAAAATATATTTTATGGTAAATTTTAGATTTATATGATTTGCTTTTATAGATAGAGTTTAAGTATTGATATTTTAAATCTTGTTTTTTGTGTGATTTTTTGGACTTTTTAGTGTTGGAATGTGTTAAAAAAATTGAGGTGAAATCTTAATTTGTGCTATTTAAATTGGTTTTTTTGCTATATATATATAGATTCAACACCCTGAAAAATCCCTAGGGCACTTCGTGCAGGAGTTATCCATCAAACTGGTTTCAAAATTCAAATTTTTTTGAACTCTAATTTTTTTAACATTTAGCATTCAAAATGTCTAACAAGGTCAAGGGTCATAAAGGTCCACATTGCAATGTAACCATTAAAAATTGCATAGTAAGATAGTTGAGGCTCAATTTAATTGTCTTTCCCAACATAATTCAGTTAATAAATTAAATGATTTTTTAAAGAGTTTGTTGGTTTGTGGGAAAAAATTAATATTTTTTGAACTTATAAATTTAATTTATTTAATTAATAGAGTTTGAATTTAATTTAGAGATTTTGATGGTGTTTAATCTATTTTTATTATCAAAAATTAATTTAAATATTTTTATAATTAAGTTTATTGAAAAATTTTCTTCTAAATTCTTATCAGAATTTTTTCAATAAATCTTAATATTTTAATAGCAAAAATAAATTCAACATTATAAAAAAAACCCGCTAAACACTAAAACATTAAAACTTAACCAATATAATCTAAATTTCAAAAATTTCTACTACATTTTCTCAAAAAACCTTCGAAACACTAAAACCTTAAAGCTTAACCAGTATAACCTAAATTTTCAAAATGGTGACGGCAAAGAAATTGAGGTTAAATCTTCATTTGTTGCAGTTAAAATGGTTTTTTAACTGCATATTTGGATTCAGCACCCCGAAAAACCCCTGGGACGCTTTGATTGTGCAGAAACTAGCTATCAAACTTGCGATTCGAATAAATTGCTGCCGGATTTTGACCGAGAAAACCCACAAAAAACTTCAAAAAAATCTAATTATAGAGAACTGCCATTAAAAAAATGAAAAGGGCGAACAAAATTATATGATTCACTCGGAAAAAAGAAAAAAAGAAAAAAAGAAAAGACATTTGACTGCGAGTACTTTGACCGTCAAATTCGAACCGTACGTCGATCATTGGTCTGGCACGTACCGGTGGCAGAGGCGGGCAGAGATGCCAACACATGCACGAGGCTCTTAAATATGAAAAGTTTGGTGGGAGATTTGATGTGCAACCTGAAATGCTGAGTCCGGACGTCCAACTTTAAATTCCATATGACCTTTGCTGTACCTAGATGCTGCTTTTAATTTTCAAATAAAAATGAGATCTAACACTTCCACTTTCTGCTCGGCCATTAAATTTATGACTGTACACTGTACACTGTGTCTCGGAGGACACAGAGTCACATGCACACTCACAGTCTCATTCACTACACGGAAAATGGCAATCCACTCCAACAACCAACCAGTACAGGTACCATGTCGCTGTCAACCCACTCAAAAGCTGGTGCTCTGTATTATTTTCGACTTTCTTGCTCCACGACCGAAATTTTAATTAGTTGTGTTAGCATGCCGGACCCTGAGCCTGAGCGGGTCCGCTGTGTTTGGTACAATCCATTCCCACATGCGTCGAATCTCGGGGTTCGCAATGACAAGGAAAAGTGGACGTGGAACTAACAGCTGCTATGCTAATAAAGGAAATAAAAAACCCATTTATTTTATGGCCTTTGGAAATACTTTACATTTCCATTTTTAACGCCCTTTTTCATTTTCACGGTTCATGGCTATGTATTTATGGCCTTTTCCATTTTCATGGTTTATGCCTATTTTATTTAGGCGTAGTCCAAAGATTCGCCGATTTTGACTTCATCTTCGTAGGGGTTTTTTTTTTTTTATAAATCGGTGATCATTGTCCGGCTTGTCCAATGGGCCCACTTCATGTTTCTCCAACAATGCTCGTCTCCTCATTTTCATCAACCTCCTCCTGGTGTCCGTTTTCGTCATGGTCTAGTTGTAAATGATGGTACACACCATGTTTGATGTTGCCATGCATCATGATGTTGTTATTATTTCATGTTTTCATTTAAATTAAGAGTGAGAACGAAATTTTGAAATTTAGGACAAAGATATTTGAGTTTCATGTTTGGTGAGTAATAGTTACTAAGTTTGAATTTTTGATAAGTTAAAAATTTGAAATAGAAATATATTTTAATTTTTTTATTTTTGTTTAGAGAATTTTTGGCGAAATCACATAGATATTCAAACAATATTTTTTATTCATTTTTTTCTAAATTTATTTTAATTTAAAGATCACACCTTACTTCAAAACTTGTATATCTTTCAAAATTTACATTTAAAATACTTTCCGAATTTAAACATTTATTTATCTCAAATATTCATAATAATAAAAACAACCGCATTTAAAAAATATATAATAACCTAGAAAATTAACTACTCCTTTTAAAATCACCTCTCACAAATTCTTCTAAATATAACAATTTCTTTCCTCAATTCTTTCTTTCCCTGTTTTCTAGATTCTTAATTAATAAATTGGTAAACTTTCCTAATTCACTATGATTTTTAACCTTTCCCATTTCATAGTGATTTTTAAACTTGTAAATTTCCCATTTCACTGTGCTTTTTAATGTTCTTTCCTTATGCCTGGACTATACTAATGTTGTTGATCATGATAGAAGCCCCATATTTGTAGGCAGTGGTCTCTACACTAACAGTGAAGATAAGCTCTACTTCAATGCCCTTCTATCTTTTTCTTTTGCCATTTGTTTCTTGATTATGTAAATTTCTAGATATTTGTTGTGTTTGTTTTGATTTGCAAAAAATATTTTTTTTCTTCAAATTTGAATAATTTATGAGATTTTAACTTAAAGTTATGATAAGAGAAATATAATTTGAAATTTTCAAATTTATAGTGGAGTTATAATAATAGTAATTGTTTTTTGTATTATTGAGTGATAATAACAGTAAATATTTTATGTACTATTAAGGTAACCATTTTTATGTACAACAATACCTAAGGTACTAGAAGCTCACACATGACAATGCTCAACTTGTTTCCCTATCATCAATTAAGTTTCATGTAAAAGAATTGGCATATTTTTAAGAGTTTGTGTATTTGCATAGTTTTATAAAAGAATTTATAAAATCACCTAAAATTTTCAAATATTTTAAACATATAACCATATTTTTTTATAGGTTTTTGTTTGTATTTGAATAAATCACTTTGATACCCTAAGTTGAGTTACCAAACTATGAGAAAGTGAATAACTAGAGAAGCCTGTGGTGAAAGAAAGAGGGCTATGACTACCAACTTATAAATAAATATCAAAAACCTTACAACAACAATATAATTTGCAACATGTTAAACATAGATCTCAACAAAAATACAATACTCAGTTTTACTAACCCATAGGGGAGTTGCCACCATTACTCTACCACTAGAACAAGGAGTTACATCCAACTTTTAAATTATTTGTTTGATTCATATATTTTATGTCGTTCACTTTTCAAAGACTTGACCTGTATAAAAGCTAAAACAATAAAAAAAGATAAAAATTCCAATTTGGTGGAAAACCAATTATGGTGATGAGTGCATGCCTAACAGTGATGAGTGCGGGCCTGGTTGTTGTGAGATATATTAAGCTGCCAACCAGCTGTCTATACATTATAGCATCAACCTCTAGTGCCATCGTCACTGCTCAAGTTCAGATTCTGCTGCAAAGGTGTCACTGTTGATCTACACTAATCCATACCAAACATTTCCAATAGATTTCTGGCATACTTCCCTTGGGTAAGAAAAGTTTGCCTAGTATCTCTGCATACTTCTAGTCCCAGACAGTAATGAAGGCTTCCAAGATCTTTCATCTCAAAAACTTGTGCCATAAGCCTTTTGATTCCTTTGATTAAATCATCTGCATCTCCTGTTATAATCATGTCATCTACATACAAAGAAATCAAAATAATCTGCCCCTGATTATTGTACCTGGTATACAAATTTGGGTCATTTAAACTTCTATGAAAGCCATACTCTAAAAGGAAAGAATCAACCTTTTCGTACCAAGACCTGGGTGCTTGCTTTAAACCATATAAAGCCTTTTTTAATCTGCAAACAAGATGTTCCTGCCCCTGCTTCACAAACCCTTTTGGCTGTACTAAGTAAATTTCTTCTTTTAAATCACCATTTAAAAATGCAGATTTAACATCACGCTGGTGTAATTCCCAATTACATTTAGTAGCTAAAGCAATAAGCATTTTGATTGTATTTAACTTTGCTACAGGTGCAAAAGTATCGTCAAAATCTATACCTTCCTGCTGTGAATATCCTTTTGCAACCAACCTAGCTTTTAATTTCTCTATACTTCCATCTGCATTCATCTTTGGTTTAAACAGCCATTTACATCCTATGGGTGTTTTATTCTTAGGCAGCTCAACTAAATCCCAAGTATCATTTCTAAGAATTGATTCCATCTCTTCATTCATTGCAGCCCTCCACTCCTTAAATTGACTAGCTTCTTTGTAATTAGTGGGCTCTACAATGTTCAAAACATTTGACATCAAAGCATAGTCTCTCAATTTTAATGGTTTTTGAGTCTTCCTACCTGATCTCCTTGGTAGGGGACTTACCTCAAATTTGTTTTCTTCAGCTATAACTGGGCTTGCATTATCACCTTCTTGTTGTTCTTCTTTTTTCTCTTCTTTCTGCTCCTGCTCTCTTTCATCCTCGCTGCTTTCATCCATCAACAATGGAATGTGCCAATCATCACCAATGTCATCTTTCCCTTCCTGTACCTGTTCATGAAACACTACATCCTTGCTTGCAAATGTCTTACGAGACTCAGGATTGAATAATTTATATGCTTTAAATTCTGTGCCATAACCAACAAAGATGCATCTAACTGCTTTAGGGTCTAATTTCTTCCTATTAGCTTTGGGTATATGGGAAAATTCTTTCAACCCAAATACTCTTAAATGGTTTACTGCTGGTTTATATCCATATAGAGCTTCCAAAGGTGTTTTGAAGCCAAGATACCTGGTAGGACTTCTGTTCTTCAAATATACAACAGCGTTAATAGCCTCTGCCCAAAAACTATTAGACAGACCCTTACCTTGTAACATGCTCCTTGCGCACTCCACCAAGGTTCTGTTTTTACGCTCTGAAACTCCATTCTGCTGTGATGTGTGTGGCACTGTATACTGCTGAACAATCCCGTGAGATTTGCAGAATTTCATGAATTCCCCTAGCTCGTATTCCCCCCTTGATCAGATCGGAGAATTTTTATACTCTTACCAAACTGTTTTTCCACCAAGGTTTTAAATTCTATAAAGCACTGGAAAGTCTGACTTTTCTTACTCAAAAAATAAACCCATGAATATCTAGTGCAGTCATCAGTAAATAACAGAAAATAATATGCTCCCCTAGCGACCTTGTCTGCATAGGTCCACATATATCAGTGTGCACTAGTTCTAAAATATCTATTTCCTTCCTCCTATCATGCACAGGAAACTGTTCTCTATGCATTTTACCTAAGGCACAATCATCACAATTTAACTGAATATTGTTAAAGATAGGGAGCCCCTCGACCATACCTTTCTTCTGCAATAACATGAGGTCCTGCAAATTCAAGTGACCGAACCTCTGATGCCAGAGTTGTTCGGCTGTCGATCCTCCTGTAACCATGGCTCGTTTTGGTATACTCTTTGCATCGAGTCTGTATAGGCTTCCAACTCGCATGCCTGTTGCAACTATTTCATTCCTGCAATCCTTTATCACACAATGAGTCTTGAAGAACTCGACTTGCATATCTTGATCAACCATCATGGATACAGATATCAGATTCTTCTTAATTCCAGGTACATATAAAACATTTTTAAGTTGACTAATTTTTCCATTTGGTAACTTCACTAGAATCACCCCATAACGTTTAATCTTGTATCCAATATCATCTCCTAAATAGATTTTTGATCCATTTGTACTTTCTTCAAGACTATCAAAAAATTCCTTTTTACCTGTCATGTGAGAGGATGCTCCGGAATTGACATACAAAATATTGTCCTCATTAAATGCTGAAAGGGCACAGTCGACTGTGAACAGTTGAAATTCATGATTGAAGTCTTTATCTTCTTCTTCAACAAAGTATCCTTTGTGCTTTGCATTTGCCTGCTTCCTCTTTGCATCATCAACCTGCTTCTTAAAGCATTCATTCTGTATATGACCCTTCTTTCCACAATAATAACATTTCTTTACAGAATGATTTGCAAGCATACCTTTATGAGAATTCTTCTGTGATGTTCCTCCTTTCTACTGTGATCGCTACTGTGGCTGCTTTCCTCTGAATGGTCGTCGTTTCGCCATCAGCGCAAGATCATAATTCTGGGGGTTCAGGTTCTATTGCCGCTCCTCCTCTTGCAGCAAGATCCCTGTCAGATCTTCAAAGGTGGGCGCTTTCTCCCTTGCCGCCAATCCAGTGATGAACATTCGAAATTCATCTCGCATCCCACTCAGTGTGATTGAGACGAGATTAGAGTCAGACACTGCCTCTCCAATGTCCGCCAATCTGTCTTTCACATCTTTAATCCGCGCAACAAATGCAGCAGCAGTCTCCCTTTCATCCATCCTCATTGAAAATAGCTTTCTTTTAAGCGCCATAATTCGACTTGTGTTCTGGGTCTGATACAGATTCTTGATGGTCTTCCAGATCTCCGCGGACGTCTTAAATTCTCTGATGTGAGAGATAATACTGTCCTTCACGGACATCTTCAACAAAAATTTCGCCTTATACTCTCGTTTTTCCCATTCTTGCTCCTGTGTCCCTGCGTTCAGCTTCAGCTCATCACCTGTAACTATGGACCAAGCATTCGCACCCTCAAGTAAGGTCTGGATCTTAAACTTCCAATTCGTGAAGTTAGATCCATCGAGTTTACCAGACTCGTGAAGGTAAGATTACATCGTATTACTCATTCTGATCAGATCTACAAAATGAATCTACCCAACAGTAAAAAAAAACGATACCTGTCAGATCGATTTGTCACTTCTGCCACCGATCTACAATGTTTGGCAATCCCGCTCCGATGAGCAAATTCGGTGTTTTCCAATACGAACGAAAAATTGATCTGATCAAAATTGATCTGATCTACCTCTCCCGGATAGATCTGCAACTTCGCTGATCTGCACCCCTCGCAAATCGCCAAGCGAAGATGAGGCTTCCCGCAGATCCCCTTGAAGGTGAGTTGGCGCTCTCCCGAGCGAAAAAGCCGCGCCAAGAAAAAATCCGTGTGAGGCAAGAATGCTGGCGCGATTTTTCCCTTAAATTCTGCGCCAATCAAGTACGTTGGCACGTTGGTGTGCTTAATTTCCAGATAGTCGCGCCAATCTAGTTTTCTGGCGCGCTCCCGAGCCAGAAACCCGTGCCAAACCCCTTTTACTCAGGAAAAAAAACTTCCGAGTCCGAGCCAGCTGTTCTGCAGTCCACCTGCTCAATTGAGCACAGAGCTCTTGTGTACACGCGGCCACAGAGGCACTTCAAGCCACACAGGCAATTCTACCACACAGGCAAGCTAGCTACAAAGGCACTTCAGCCACAAAGGTGATAAAAGATCAAGCTCACCCAATCTGAGCTCTGATACCAAGATAAAATGTGAACAGAATTGAAAAGAAGGAGATGTAGCTCACAGGTGTGGCTTGCACCTGGAGACTACACTCAAAACAGAGAGATCACTCTTGTACACTCTATTGTATCAATGAAAGATTACATCATTTAAGTACAACTTTAGAAATCAGGAAGTTGCAACCAAACTCCTAAATTCTAGGAACAAATCCTAAACTAAGGAGATACGTTACAACTATGTAACCAATTCTCTATTAATACAAAATAATATTAATTATTTTCAACTGGCCTAACGGGATCAAAGCTAAATCAATGAAATATGAATCAAGATAAAAAAAAATAAAAATAAAAGATTCTTCCTGTAATTCAAACAGTATATAGAAAGAAGAACAAAGATGGCGGCACACAAAATTTATTTTGTCTATTACACACAAATCACACAATTATATGAAACATTTAAGATGCTAATCAGATCCAACACTTTCTAAACTAGGGGATTGGTTGTTGAGAAAATATCCCAATAACCCAACTACTCAACAAACCAAACCTACCTATTTGTTAAAGTAAGTGTTATTTCCAAGTTCCCCCCTTAACACATACATTATTACATAAATCACAAATTACATATAAATTCATATTTGTCTAATATGGTCTTCATCAATAATTACATCCACTCCGGGATCTTGTAGACATCTCTTTCTTCACCACCACACGAGCTACCACTTGACCTCCATTTGAAACATCACTGTCTCTTACCATCGTTAATGAACTTTGTACAATTGATGCTTCTTGACTACCACTAAGAATAGCCTAGATACTGAATATCTCTGTGGACATGCCTCCATTCTAGTAGTATGCATTGAAATACATACTTCTAGTTATATAGGTAAGTTGTCTATGTACTGAGCTTATCCAGTAGTCAATCATACACACATAGATAACATATAACTAATGATATAACTGGTAGTTATTTTAGAAAAGTATGAGAGGCCCTGTATTGAATTCATCATCGTTGTCACAATATGAGAAGTCTTCAAGGTTGGCCTTGAAAGTCTTCAAAAGTAGCTATGTTAGCCAATTCTTTTAATTTACCATTTAAGATATCTCTGGCACAAGTTTTACAATTGAATGTTGTGTGTCCATGTCTTCCGCAGTGAAAATGTTCCACATTTACCATTTAAGATATTTCTGGCACAAGTTTTACAATTGAATGTTGTGTGTCCATGTCTTTGGCAGTAAAAACATTCCACTAAGGTCATGTTCCCTTTGAGAATAATGCCATATTAACATGTGATTGTCCTCTGCATCCCCTTATTTCACCCTTTTCTCTTTCGCTAGGAGTGTTGCAATGATTTCATCTAGTGATCGAGAGGAAAATTGACTTAAGGTGAAAATAGTGTTATCATAATTTCAAGATAAGTTGTTTAACAAAATAGCCTGAGCATCTTATTTTTCTATTTTTGCCCCAATTTCCTCCCGTTACCTTATGCCTGATGTTAGATCATTTATGTGTGTAGACAATGATACCCTATCGTACATTTTGAGTTTGAATAACTGCAATTTCAAAAAGAATTTTGAATTCACAATTTTTTTCCCAAATATCTTACTTAATTTTTCCCATATTTATATATAACATTTTTCTAAGTCTACAAGGTAAGGTGAAGTTAGGAATCTAACAACAACAATCATGTAATCATGTAATAGTATTAGCTCCCTCTTCCCTTTCCTAACATTCAATTAGTTATTTAGGGTGTTGAGATGCTAGTTTAGTCCTTTTACGGAACTCCACCTTTCCTAACATTCAATTAGTTATTTAGGGTGTTGAGATGCCCGTTCTAGTCCTTTTACTAAACTCCATAAGTGTTTATGCATCATATTCATTTGGACCTTCACCTTCCAATTACAAAAGTTTGAGCGATCGAATTTTTCCAAAACTATTTGATCCATATTTAAAAATAAAGCACTACTTTATGATTGTTACCTTCTAATTCCAACCCGCACGTAGGCACTTGACTTGCTTGACATTGTCTTGGTATTTCCAGAGTGGCAGGTTCGACCACTGGTTTCAATTCTCAGCAACAATGGTTGTATAGAGTCTTCAAGCACTCGTGCTAGAGCCAACCAAAAGAAGCATCGACAGGTAATAAAAAATGGTGTCTCATATAGATTCCCAAATAGAATTGGTGGGAGGGCATATCAGGTTGGGTCCTTTCCTTGAATTCGAACAAACGTTGGTGTAAGTTAAAAAATGAAGCAACAATAAGTAAAGCAACAAAGCCCACTGTCGGCAACACACATTTCGATTTCCAACATCTTGATTGGGTAACGACCACCCCTTGCGCATCGATTATTACGACAGAATAGGCACCAAAATTCACAAATTAACTTGTCTACCGCAGAGTTACCTCTCCTCGTACTCACCCCATTGTTGTCCCGGAGAAGCCTATTTCCACCTCCATTACAAATTTAATGCGCCCTGACATGCTGGGGCGATAGCGAGATATAACGCCGACACTGTTTTCCAGAGAAAAAAACAGCGCCTGCTTTATATCTGGCTATAGTCACAGCATGTCAGGGCGCATTAAATTTGTAATGGAGGTGGAAATAGGCTTCTCCGTCGAAAAGCTAGAAATTATTCCTCGTTCATGGTTGAAGAAACCTGCATATGCAATGTTGCGCCAAATTTCGTTGAGGGTGTCCGCTTCAGAAAGAATGAAGTACCAGAATTGAACAATTGTAAATCCTTCAAACATTTTCACTCGATGGTTTCACGTTCCTGAACATGCGGTGAGGTCTACGCCTCCTCCACACACACCACAGTAAACTTCGGTGTGATCTATAGGATTCAATCAACATTGACATGATCTGTTAAGACTATCGAAAGACTAGTCGGAAAATAATGCAACTGGATTGTGTTGCCCAACGCCAGATCAACTTCACTCTCCCATTTTCGTGGGCTCTCCTAGAAGGATTAAACCTAGAGGTACTAATTCTGATATCAAGAAAGAAGAACAAAGATGGAGACACACATTATTTTTTCTATTACACACAAATGACACAATTACAACCAGCATTTAAGATGCTATTGAGATCCAAACAATTTCTAAACTAAGAGATTGGTTGTTGAGAAAATATCTCTACAACCCAATTACTCAACAAACCAAATCTACCTATTTGTTAAAGTAAGCGTTATTTCCAAATTATATTAAAAAAAATGATTATATCCAAAATTTGATTTTGAATCACTTTATGGCATAAAACAAATTTTAAAATTCAAAATAAATTTGTACAACATTTTACAACCAAGTCAAAGCCAATTAAATTCAAGTGAAAAAACTATGATAAATTAACTTGTCACCTAAATTAATCTCATATCACAACAAGCATAAATTATGATGAAATCTATTAATGATCAATAATGCATTAAATAAGAGTGGTTCTAATCAAAATCAAACTATTATTGATTAAATTCTGAAATAATAAAAATAAATAAAGCAAAAAATGGTTAAATAAATTTGATTAAAATTTTAAAATAATTAATTTTCCAATTTAAAATAAATTTTTTCTAATTAACTTATTACATGTGAATATGGTGTAGAAGTTGACACCAAACTAATAAAGCTTTCGTAACAAGCTACAGTTGAGATGCCACCATTACAAGGGAGTTACCGCAATTGTAACAAGGAATGTAGAAATTTGATAGAAATTGTAACTGCTCAAGATTTTGAACTCGAAACAAGAGACGCAAATTCTACTCTACTATTTTGTGGAATGGAAATTATAATTTAGAACAACATGCATAGACATGCAACAAGAAAAATCACAAGTACACAATGATTTCTAGGGGAACCCAATTGGGCAAAACCCCTTAAGCCTTTTTGCATTAATCAGTTGAATAGAAAAACTATTACAACTGTTTGCTCCAACTCTGAGCACAACTTGCAAAGGTAAAACTATTCTCTCTATTGAATGAGAGTCTCTAGCCAACACTTAGCCCAATTTTTTCCTCCTCGAACCTCTTATTTCCTTGTGCAATCCTTGAGGAAATTAGCTCCTAAAATATAAGAATTTCCTCCTATTTGCTTGCGCAATTCCCAATGATTGATCAACTTCCTGTATGCGTAATTTTGTACACTCCACTAGTATACAAATAATTTTAAATTAGGCTTAATTTCTCTACTCCATCTAAGGAATTCAAATTCCATGCATGCATGAGCTATTTTGGGCTGATTGATTAGTTAATTGATAGATCTTTGGGTTGGACTGTTGTTTCACTGCATAACTGACCTTCAACTAACTATCAATAGTTAGAGATGAGTTAACTGAGTACAACTGAAAATAATTGAACTATATTGCTATAACTTAGCAATCAACACATGCATGACTGGACTCCAATCCCACTAACTCGGATTTACCACAGATTGACATAGCTAACTGAGTGATAAGAGCCATGTCACACTCATTAACTACCTCCAAGTTGTCTCGCTGATCTGGAAATTCAATTTACTCAATTTGACTAAGGCTAAAGTCAAATTGAGCCTTTCTTGATACACTTTCTAACACTCCCTCTTAGCAAGAAAATGATTTTGCACCACCCCTATCCAACACCTTTGGAATGTACTATAGCACTATCTCTCACTATTGTTGTTGCTACTGCAATAACTCCAACTAAGAGCATCCAAAATAATGAATAAATTGTATCTATGCAACTATCTATTGGGAAGACTTCACTGATGTTGATTCTTTTTTGTGCCTCTTTCACTTCTATCAAAACTCCTATGATCTCCTCACCATCTGATTGCACCAAATGACATTGATCCTTCTGCTACTGAAGACAGTGGGCCCTTGTAGCAAGGTAATTATCCATATACCGCAACTGCTCTCCTATGGATCCCACCTAACTCTTTGCAACTCTAGAGTTAAGGCTCGACATTGCCCCACCTCACTCTTGGAGATATAGTTGCATGCATGATGAAATCTAATCTACTCATACTACTGTTGCTATTACTCTATTGCTGCTTCCACACTAACTACTGTAATAATGATTCTTATCTCCCTAGATCCTAAAGTACTAACATCCATGGGGCGTATCCCTCTGAAACTAGACTCCCTCTGAGTCTCGATCTCCCTGTCGGAAATATCTCTACTCCTCAATATGCAAATATCAATGATCACAACTCTTTTTTGTGTCACTAAAAATTGGCTCACTGATCTTCCCACTAGCAACCTTCTAGCTCCATTAACAAGTCTGTACATAGGGTCTTCTGGATCTTCCCTAAACTAGGGCTCCATCAACTCTATCTCCTAACAACTCATTAGTTTTTCAATGATCACTGTACATGAGGAATTTAATGACTGCCCATTTGTCAAGATTTTGGCTGCTCTAGAATGTTGCTCCTAGGGCACTTGTGATGATCCTAAATTTGTTCCAAGCTCAAAAATTCAAACTTCCCTCCAACACATACTCTAATCTCAATCTATTGAAAGAAATTCTCTATAATATGAAGAAAAGTTGCTACATTGAAGCTGTATAGTCAGAATTCCTAAGAGAAAAATTTGAAATATTGGTTCTAATATGAGTTCAGGGCTCTGATACCATGTAGATATTTGATAGAAATTGTAATGGTTCAAGGTTTCGAACTGAAAACAACTCTACTAATCTGCGAAATGAAAATCATAATTTAGAACAACATAAATAGACATGCAACAAGCAAAATCAAAAGTACCCAGTGATTTCTAGGGGAACCCAAATGGGAAAAACCCCTAAAGCGTTTTTGCATTAATTAGTTGAATATAGAAACTATTACGACTGCTTGCTCCAGCTCTGAGCACAACTTACAAAGGTAAAATTGGAACAAGGAAGAAAGGGATTTGCCACCACTATAACAAGGAGTTGTAACCACATAATTTAAAGTAAAAAATCATCATTATGTGAAAGTCATTGGTTCAAAACTCCCCAACCAAAAAAAAATTAAAAAATTGACATCAATGTCTTAAATACATATTTATCTCCCTTCAAGTTTATTTGTATAAATATATGCTTTTGATTAATAAAATGTATCACCTAATACTATTTTTTCATCACCAAGCTCTCCAAGCACTTACAACAGTGGTATCAGAGTACAAGTTTTTGAAAAGTGTTGAAGTGATTGTGCTTGATTTGAACTTCATTTATGCAGAAGTTATAGAGTTAATAATCTTGTCAAAGTTCATGGGACCTCGAGTTGATTCGAAGTGGGATCTAGCAGAGAACGTGGGACGTACACAAGTTTAGTGGTTTTGGAAACCACCCCAACACCACAAACTGGTGGTATTCAAATTTTGTTGAGTTCCCCCATATTGAATCACAACCGTCACTTTTTTGTTGAATGATTTTGTCAAACAGCCTCCTGGGAACAAAGTCAATGTTAAAACTCGGTAGGTGAAGTGAAGTTGTTTACTGTCGGATGTTAGGAAGTGATGTCGATATCGTTGATTTATGCAGACTTATGTGATAGATAATCTCCGAGGACCACTCATCGCGTTAATACACATTGTTTATTTTTGTCAAATTGTCTTTTACTGTTGGTTCCTCGCCATTGATTTCCATTCATTTAT
This sequence comes from Pinus taeda, assembly GCA_000404065.3. Taxonomy (NCBI): domain Eukaryota; kingdom Viridiplantae; phylum Streptophyta; class Pinopsida; order Pinales; family Pinaceae; genus Pinus; species Pinus taeda. The sequence continues at coordinate 17,865 of APFE030520814.1, read as the reverse complement.
GACTATTGATTTTATACATGATTTATGCCTATGACCAGTCATTGATCGTGGTTGCAAGGAATTTGCTATATATTCTTGTCTTGTCATGTGGGACGCCATCAACATTCGTTAGATTGGTTGTATTTTGATATGTTTATTTTACAATTAATTATTATTGGTTTGTAGTAAATTTTGTGCCAGGACGAAACATAAAAGGAATATTTTTCAAAAAGAGTTTAGTATAATCACAATTTTGACTGCTAATTTTGTCTACAAGAATGAATTCTTTGGTATCTTTAGTTAGCGTTTTCCTTTCTAGAAAGGAAAATTATGAGGAGTGATACATAAAAATAAAAAATACACTTATTTTTATTGATCTGTGGGATGGAGTTTGTGAAGGAAAAGGAGGTAATGCACTAGAACTGCCTAATGATGAAAAACAATTAGCAATTTGGGAAAGTAAGGATATAAAGGCTTGTGCTTAAATTTCCACTTCAGTCTTAGAATAAGTAAGCAAATACATTGTATTAATAAATTTTTTGATATTCTAATTCATATGGGTAAGATAGTTAGATAATATTAATAAAATATTTCACGAATACCTAAATCAATAATAAAATATTCATCGATACCCAAACTAATAATAAAATATTTCACGAATACCCAAATTAAACAATTTAAAATTATTTAAGACATGTACCTCTTTTTAAATTTAAAGGATTTTGAGTGGTTTACATATTATGACATGGAAATTATGAGAAACTTTCATGGGAACTTTTAAGCTAAAATTTCCTCTAATGCATGTTGTCTATTAGTCATCATTTAGAAGCTTTTAGTGGATTTCCTAAGTTCTGCTTGGGCATAACAACAATTTTTGTTTAAACCAATTTGAGATGGATTTTTTTTCTTTCGATTTATTTATTTATTTTTGAAATGTATCTTTGAAAAATATGAAATGGATATTCATGACCATCCAAGTAGATGTGCATTAGGTGAGCACTCTACTTCTAGATTCAATCGAGAGGTATGAATGACACAACAATAATAGCCAAGTAACTTTGACTCTAGCAATAGAAAGATGGAAAACCTAGAAAAATGATTGGGAATAGAATTGTGCAACGAATTTAAAGGCCACAAAGGTAATTTATTAGGATGAAAAACTAATTGGAGAAACATAAAGGGAAATTGTGTTCTTGATGTTGGGAAATAAAGAAATAGAAAGTAGCTAGAAGAGGAAAAAAACATAGCGATAGGAAGATGTGCGAGTTGAAAAAACAATTGGGAATACAATTGTTCAAGGAATTTAAAGGTTGTCATAGGGGAGTGAACAAACTCCAATGATAAACCATATTATGAAAAGGAAAATATTACATATATATTCATATGAGACGGGTATGAGACAATCTGATCTCGATAACTTATTTAACTGAAATAGAAACTAATCATCTAATCTATCTAATATAATACATAATAATCATGAAGGATTAATGTTGAACATTTCCCCTTTAAATTGAAGGGACATCTGACATGCCAAGTAACAATCTGATCTTTTCAAACTTTTCACACCCCAATACTTTGGTTAAAATATCTACAATTTTCTCTGAAGTTGGGCAATGTGTCAATTGAATAACTATGGTCTCTACATAATGTCGAATAAAATGATATTTGGTGTTGATGTGCTTGCATGAAAATTTGGATTATTAGCCAGTTGAATTGCATAATATTTTTCAATGACTAAAGGAGTTGAAGTATTTTGTTTCTCCTGCAAATCTTCAAGTATTTTCTGAAGCCAAATTATCTCTTTTGCGGCTTGAGCTGCTACAACATATTCACTTCAGTAGTTTAATCACCAGGAACAAATTTCTTTCGTGATCTCCATGTGATAGTTACTGACCCAAGATTCATAAAATAACCATAAGTAGACATCATATGCTCTTTATCTCCATCAAAATCAGAATAAGAATTACCAGTGAGATGAAAGTCTAAAACTCTGGAATATTTGATGCCATGTGATTGAGTGTCTTTTAAATATTTGAGCACTCATTTTGTTGCAATCCAATGACCTTCACAGGGCTGATGCATAAAATTGGAACGTATCCCTATAGAAAAAGCTACGTCAGAACGAGTAGTAGTCAGAAAATTTAAACTTCCAACAAGTTGTCTGTACTTTTTTGGATATTTAAAAATTCTTCCTTCATTTGAAGTAAACTTCAAATTCTACTCTATTAGAGTAGAAATAGGGTTACAATCTTGCATTCAAAATTTGTTCAATAACTATCCAATATACTTTTTCTGAAAAATGAAAATATGCTTCGGTTTTTTATCAACTTCAATTCCCAAATAATAATGCAACAAACCCAAATTTGTCATGTCAAAAACCTTTTGTAACTCCTTTTTAACCAGTTCTATGTAATCATCATTGTTCCTTATAATCATGAAATCATCAACACAGACAACGAGATATACAATTGACTTTCCAATCTTTTTAACAAAAAGAGTTGCATCATCTAGGTCAAAAATCTTATACACTAACTTAAGAAGATGTTCAGTTAGATTTTCATAACATGCATGAGATGCTTATTTTAGAGCGTACAAATATTTTAGCAATTGGCATACCTTTTGTTTTTTTCCTTTAACCACAAAACCCTATGGCTGAAACATATAAACATCTTCCTTCAAATCACCATTCAATTTTTTTTTACACCCATATAGTGTATCTTCCATCCTTTTTGAGCTACAAGAGAAAACAAAGTTCTAATAGTGCCCCATTTAGCTGTAGGATCAAAAGTCTCTGTGTAATTGACACCTTCCTTTTGAACATACCATTTTGCTACAAGTATGGCTTTGTATTTATCAAGTGAACCATCTACCTTATATATAATTTTATAAACCCATTTACAACCAATAGGTTTGACACAAGCAGAAGGATTCAATAACCTCCAAGTGCCATTATTTTATTGTAACATCATACTCTTTTTTCAATACATCTTTCCATCAATCACATATGTAGCTTCTTTAAAAGAATTAGGTTCACTAATTACAGAAAAATTGAATTCCCAATTTCCTAAGCTTGACATTTTCTCTCCTTTATTTTGTTTAGAAGAGCTCCCTGTGTCAAATTCATCATATTTTTGTAGAAATGTTTTGATACATGTTGATCTTTGTAGTGGTTGTTGAATTCGCTGTGTTGGTTGCTCTTCTTGAAGAATAGGCTCTTCATAACACTTTATGACCCTTCAGAAACACTATTACCATCCAATTTTTCTTTAGTAGAAACATTTTCATCAGCAAGCATTAAGAATGGAAAATTGATTGATGGAAAATCCACAAACTGATCTAGAATAAGAACCCCCCTTTATTGCCCATGGGGCTTTGGATTGACAATGAATGTGTGCACTGTTAAGGCACTCCTTGTGATAGGTCACTAGTTCAAATCCCGCGTGGGTGCTTACATACCAAAAAAAAAAGAACCCCCCTTTATTATGTGGAAAACCATCATCAGGTTCAAAATAAAACTTTATGGATGTAAATTTATCCAAATGATCCAATTGTCTGTCAATGGTGGAAACAGTCTTATCTGATTCAAGAAAAATGATAGATTCCCTTGAAAGAATAAATTTTTTGTTGTCTTCATCATATAGCCTGCAAGCTTTAGATGTATTAGAATATCACAAAAAAAAACATTTTCGACTTCTGACACCCAACTTGTTTCTCTGATGTTTATGAATTAAAGCATAACATGGAGAACCAAAAACTCTGTAATGTTGAATAGCATGAAGGCAATTATACCACATTTCATGAGGAGATTTATTATTGATGATAGAAGAAGGACAATGAATTCTAACATAAGCTGCACAAAGCACTGCTTCTCTTATTCATACGTTCTGCAACACCATTTTGTTATGGATTATAAGGTATTGTAGTCTTATGTTTGATTCCATTGTATTTTAAATATTTTTCAAAAGCATTAGAAGTTTATTCACCATTGTTATCAGTTCGTAAAGTAACAATGTTCTATTGAGTTTCATTTTTTATTAATGAATGAAAAGCTTTAAAATTTTCAAAAACTTGTGATTTGTCTTTTAATAAATACACTTAACACATCCTCGAGTAATCATCGATAAAGGTCAGCATATATTTATTACCATTTGCAATTGCAATAGGCATGGGTCCACATAAATATGAATGTATGAGGCCTAATTTCCTTAAAGCTCTAGAAGTAGATCTATGAAAAGGTTGTTTAGAATGCTTCCCTAAGATACAAGCATCACATGGTGTGAGATTTCTTAGAGTCGCAGTTATCCCTTTGATACCTTTTTGTCTCATGATTCTAATACTCTCATGGTTTATAAGACCAAAACGATCATGCTATAATAGACTTGAAGACGCATCATCATTTTGTAGAGTCAAATGAGCATAATTATCATGAGAATTTAATACATTAGATGATGTGCTTTTTAGTTTAAAATAATGTCTTATTCAACACCAATCAACAATTTCTTTATGATATTCTCTTCATATCTCAATTAATATACCAATAAATATATGTATTGAATGCTCCTATTGTCTAATATGAATGACATACATTAAATTTGCTTGAAATTGAGGAATATAGAGAACATCATTTAGAATATAGTCTGCAAGTCTTGTTATCTTCAAACAAATAGATCCAATTCCTCAAGGGTTAATTTGTGATTTGTTAGAAAAATAAACTACTCCATCAATTTGGTCACTGAATGTTTCAAATAAATCTCTCCTAAAGGTCATATGAAAAGTGGCCCTTATATCCAAAATCCAACTATCTTGCCATGAATAAAACATAGTACTAAAAATATCATTTATGCTGAGATTACGATGAGCAACAATTTGGAGCAGACTCAAATGGTTTTCCTTTATCTAGAGGTGTTTTCTCTTTCTTTTCATTAACTATTTCTCTCTTTTCATTTATATTTTCCCAAGGAGTTCTGAAATTAATAACAATATGACCAATTTTTCCACACCTATATTACTTGACATTTTTTTTATCATATTGAAAATTATTTGGTTGATTGTCACCTTTTTTCATATCACCTTGATTATTATTAACCCCCTCCCTCCCTAGCCTCTAAAATTTCTCCTACCACGACCTCTGTTATTCTTGCCACTTCTAATAGACTCGCCTTGAGATTTGTGTTCTTTTTGTGCAAGGTACAAAGTTTCAACATTTGAAGTGGGAAGTAACTCTTTCTTCCCAAAGACCTTCTCTCTTTCATCAAATTTTCTTACTAGTTTATCAAAGTCGATGTCCTTTAATTGTCCACTAGCTTGGAGAGATTCCAAGTAATGTGAATAGGCAGGGTGAAGAACTTTATGAAAGCAGTAAGTTGCAAATCTACTTATATGCCAGTGGATTTAATATCATGGAAAATATTTTTTATTTTTGAAGCCAACATCATGGGGTCATTATATTTCATCTCCAAATTAAACAATTTCAACAGTAACTGTATAAACTCCAATTCTCAATGAGAATCATAAAGATATTTTAATTTTTTTAATGTTTCATATATTGTTTTATTAGAAAGAATTTATCTGCTTATCTCTTTTGTTATTGAAGCAGAAATCAAAGAATAAGCCTTTTTATCCTTAGTATGTCAAATTACAAGTTGTTTCTCTTCATCAGGTGGTTCAAGTTCAATATCTTTTTCATCTTTGTTTTTCTTTCCTTCACAGATTCCTTCCCATAAATCATTAAAAATAAGTGTGTTTTTAATCTTTTGAAACCATTCATGGTAGTGTTCTCACCTACTAAAGAAACTAATGAATTCATGTTTGCAGAGATATCTGACAGTCAAAACTAACATCATAAATTAACCTTCTAAGATTTGTGTGACTGCACAAAATTCCTCCACTTTTCTTGGTTAAAGCAATTTATTCTTTGTTGTTCAAAACTATTTTAATGACAACATTCAATGTCTTTTGAATTAGAATAAATTATGAATCTCACATCAAATGGTGGAATGTTACGTAGGTGGACAAATGAACCAAACATAAATTTTATATGTTAATAAACACAAGTTTTATTTGTTGGGTGGAGGCAACAACTGGTGGAGTTATCTTCAACGGCCACCAACTTCCTCAACCAATGGAGTTCTGTTAAGCGACGACCAACAACAATCCAAAGGAAACCAATGAATTAAAAAATCAATGAACTAATATCCTGGCCCGCTCACACACATAGGCTCACACATGGATTTCCACGCAATCTCTTTCATGCATGACTTCCACATAATCTCCTTCATCTTACTCATTGTTGTGACATTTTTTCTTGTTATCGCCATTTTTTATCTAGGTTGTGTGCATTGTCATTACAGTGTCCAACAAAAGGGAATGAAATGGATGTAAAATTCACAAGTTAAGCATCTCATCAATCGTTCTCTCTTGAAGGGATACAGTTCATTGCATTTTGTTCCTTGTAAGGGTGCAATGGCCTTTGCGTATTTTTATTTATTTTTAAATCCGGCACATAAATCTCAAAACATGGAGTTTTAAAATTTCAACCACTCTGATACTACTTTACATAGGTGAGCGAACAAATTCCACAAATGATAATCTATATCATGAAAATGAAAAGATTACATATATATTGATATGAGACGGATACGAGACAGTTTGGTATCAATAACTTATTTAACTAAAATAAAAGCTAATAATCTAGTCTATCTAATATAATACATAATAATCCGGAAGGATTAATGTTTATAAAAGGCCGCTCAAAGACAATTTATTAAGATGAAAGCCTAATTGGAAAAGACAAAGTGAAAAATTGTTCTTGATGTTGGGAAATAAAGCAATAGAGAGAAGCTAGAGGAGGATAAAAACATGATCAAGGCACTTAAAGACAAAGTCAAGTACCTAGAATTGGAGCAAAACACTCAGGACAACCATACCTCTAACAATGTTGGTATTTTGAACATCACAAGTAGAGTTGAAATTAATGAAGAAAATTTGTTTCACAGTTTTGTGTGTGTCTTAGTTTAGAGTTAGTTCCTATTTTCTAGGAGATAGTTTTGATCTCCCTAAATTGAATGTAATCTTATTTATTTATGATTTTATGGTCAATGGAATAGAGTGGTACTGCTTGGGCTGTCTCCAGGTGTAGCTCGTCTCACTTATGAGCTGCAAGTTTCATTTGCAAGTTTTCATTCTAATTTGTCTTTCCATTTTTTAACATGGTACCAGAGTGCAGGTGAAGTTGTTGTTGGAGGCGAGAGAGGATCACAAGAGGAATTTCTCAGGGATAGGCTCAAATTGAAGATTGCATGTGAGAGGTATGCTGGTACAATTTTTCTGTGTGGCAAAGTGCTGATTTTTCTAAATAAACCTGATCAGTGCACCTCTAACAAAGAGAGGTCGTGTTGATCAGTGTTGGCAGTACATAGGGAAAGTGTGTTGATCAATGTTGATGATCAGTGCTACTCCAGCACTGATAGTGAAAAATCATAGGGATTTTCTTCAGCATGACTTGCAGCAAGGTGAACTTGCACTGGTGTTTTTTGCATGTTAGAGGCATCCTGAGACCAGATTTACCTGTGTTGGTGGTCATGTCCAACATTTTCTTGTATATTTAAGGTCATTTGTCTAGAGTTGGATCTGTAGCACATAGATCTGGAGCTGTTGGAGGATCTGGAGTTAGATCCTTAGATCGATTAATGGAGGATCTAGAGGTGGATCCATACATTAGTTGTTGGAGGATTTGGAGTTAGATTCGTAGATTGATTGTTGGAGGATTTGGAGGCGGATTCGTAGATCGGATTTTGGAGGATATGGTGTTAGATCCATAGATCGGTTGTTGGAGGCTCTAGTGTTGGATCTGTAGATCAGTTGTTGGATTACTGGATCTGTATATTGGACCAATGGATTTGTTATTGGAGTCGTGGATCTATTGATCAGACAAGCTATTGGTGGTGCTCGTAAATTAAAAACAGGGCACACTTGAAATTGTTTTGTCACAATGAATAATCACATTGCAGAGACATACCTTAATGAGAGCAATAAACTCGATGGGTCAAATTGCACCAACTGGAAGTTCAAGTTGCAGACATTGCTCGAGGGTTCTAGTGCATGGACAATTGCAAACAGAGATGAAGCAAAGCCGATTGCAGCCGGTGGTGCCACAACTGCATCAGTTCAAGATTGTGAAAGGGGGAAAATAAACCAAAGGTGTTGTTGAAGATGTTGGTAAAAGGCATCATAATCCCTCATATTTGATATTGTAAAATGACCAATGAGATTTGGGTGACACTCAAGGATTTGTATGAAATGAAAAATACAAATCATGTGTTGTTTCTCAAGAGTAATATTCTCACCATTAGAATGGAAGAGAATGAATCCATTGCTGCAATCATCTCACGACTTTAAGAACTGAGAGAGACAAGTTAGGCGACATAGGGGAGAAAGTTTCCAACCCTGATCTCATCAAAATTACCTTAAATGGCATGATAAAGGATTATCAAATGTTCATTATAGGTCTTGAAACAAGGGAGAAAGCTACCACCTTTGAAGAGTTGACAGGGATTTTGATGTAGGAAGGAGACAGGTGTAAGAATCTGAAGCCTCAAAATGCAGATCTAGCATTGGTGGCGAAGAAAAAGTTCTTCAAAGGGAAACCAAGAGGAGGAAATAAAAGTGGTGGTCCATCTCAAAAGAATCCATTTCAAGGTATGTCATCCACTAAAAATGATTTAGGAATTGAGTGTTTTTACTGTGGCATAACTGGTCATATTACTAGATACTGTTATAAAAAAAATAATGATGAAAACAGACATAGACACAAGAGGCATACAAGGAATTTTGTCGGTGAAGGTCTAATTCGTGATATTAAATTATTTGTGTCTGATGTTGCTCTTTCTCCTGAGACCAATGAGGTTGGAACTTGGTTTGTGAATGTTGGAGCATCCACTTATATGACATGTAATAAACATTGGTATGAAAATTTTAAGGAGATCAACAACGATGGTAACATTTACCTAGGAGATGACAGATCATAACATGTTAAAGGGTATGGAGATATCCCTGTGATATTGCCTAGTGGTAATATTAGGTGCATCCAGAATGTCATGTATGTGCCGGGTATTAAAAAGAATTTGATGTATGTCTCCAAATTACAAATCAAAATTTAAAGGTAGAATTTTTCAAAACGTACTGTGTTGTAAAGGATTTTCTAGATCATCAGAAGTCGGTTGCATCAGGAGTAAGAGTTGGAGGCCTATATAATTTGAATGTTACAAGCATGCCACATCAATCTTTAACTTCAATGACTATGACAACAGAGAATCTTTGGCATCAAAGGTTTGGTCACATTAACCTTCATGACTTATTGTTGCTGTAGAAACAAGGTATGGTTGATGGAATTCCTATTTTAAGAAATGAACATATTGATTGTGAAGGTTGTGCACTTGAAAGAATGCAAATGGATGAATTCCCCTCTTGCTTAAATAGGAGAAAGAAAGATATACTTGAACTTGTGCATACTAATATTTGTGGACCTATGCAGACAAGGTCCTTAGGTGGAGCTTACTATTTCTTGTTATTTATTGATCATTGCACAAGGTATACCTCAGTATACTTTCTTAGAAGGAAAAGTGATGCTTTCTATTACTTTAAATAATTTAAAAACATGGTTGAAAAGCAGACAGGGGAGGTCATTAAAATCCTCCGCTTAGATCAAGGGGGAGAATATTGGCTTGGAAAATTCATCAAATATTGCAAAGATCATGGAATAGCACAACATTTTACAATACCCTACACTCCACAATATAATGGGGTTGCAGAAAGAAAGAACAAGAATCTGGTGGAGTGTGCATGTAGCATGACTAAAGGTAAGAACCTATCTGATGGTTTTTTGGCAGAAGCAATTAGTAATGCAGCTTACTTAAAGAACAAAAGTCCAACTAGGTGTCTTGATCTCAAGGCTCCATTTGAGGCTTTGTATGGTTTTAAACCTGCAATCCATCACTTGAGAGTATTTGGTTCTAGAGCTTTTGCACACATTCCTAAGGAAAATAGGAAGAAATTGGATGCTAAAGCTATAAAATGCATATTTGTAGGGTATTGTTCTGATTTCAAAGCATATAATATGTTTAATCCATCTACTCACAAGGTATTTGTGAGTAGAGAAGTTATCTTCCATGAACACGTTGATGAAGGGAATAAGGACAAAAGTTGTTAGGAGTGGAACATACCTTTAGTGATTGATGACAACAATGATGAAGCCAAAGGCAGTCGTTTGCAGCAGCAACAATAACAGAAAGAGGAATCTAGTGATGTGGATACATTCAGCAGTTGAAGTCCATTCAGAGGTGAGCAAGAAAACACATAGGACATAATTGAGGCAAGTCCGCTACTGAGGAGATCAGGACAACAAGCTCACTTATCTGCAAGGTACAAAGATTATGCTCTTATGACTAGTCTTTTAAATGTTGTTGAGCCCATGAATTATAATGAAGCAAATCAATATGATGAATGGAAATCAGCTATGAAAGAAGAGTATGAGTCCATAATTAAAAATAAAACCTGGGAATTAGTTGAACTGCTAAAAGGAAAAGAGCCCATAGGTTGTAAATGGCTATATAAACCTAAGTTTAAAGAAGATGGTAGTGTAGGTAAATATAAAGCTAGATTGGTGGCCAAAGTGTACTCACAGAAAGAAGGAATTGATTATGAGGATACTTTTGCTCCTGTAGCTAAGTTAAATACTATTAGGATGTTAATATCTCTAGCTACAAAGTACCATTGGAGTTTACACTAGCTAGATGTAAAATATGCTTTTCTAAATGGAGATTTTTTGGAAGAAGTATATTTAACAGAACCTGAAGGTTTCATTAAAAAGTGGCATGAACACTTGGTTTGTAAATTAAAAAAGGAATTGTATAGGCTGAAACGGGCTCCCAGATCTTGGTATGAGAAAATAGACTCTTTCTTCTTATAACATGGTTATAAGAGAAGTGAAAATGATCCAAATTTGTATAGCATATTTGATTCAAAGGGGCAGATTATGTTCGTTTCATTATATGTTGATGATTTAATTGTTACTAGAAATTTTGAAGAATTGGTTGAAGAAATTAATGTGTAGATGTCACAGGTATTTGAAATGAAGGACCCTGGAGAACTGCATTATTGTTTGGGTCTTGAAGTCTAGAGGGATATTGTCCATAATTTTGTTACTCAAGGAAAGTATGTCAGGGAATTGTTGAAGAAATTCATAATGGATCAATGTAAAGCTGTTCCAATACCTATACAACAAAATTTTAAATCTCAAAGTGATGATGGTTCTAAAGAGGTGGATGCTACACTGTACAGACAACTAGTTGGAAGTTTGATTTATTTAACTACAACTAGACCTGACTTAGCATATTTAGTCAGTGTGTTGAGTCAATTTATGACAAAACCTCTTGAAAATCATTGGATGATAGCAAAAGGTTTCTTAAGGTATCTTCAGGGAACCATAAATTTTGGCATTAAATATACTGATTCTTTTGATGTTAAACTGACAGGCTATTCAAATTCAGATTGGGCTGGAAATCTGGATGATAGAAGATCTATAATTATGTATGCTTTCAATATTGGGCCCAAGGTCATTTCTTGGAGTGGTAAAAAGAAGAGTATTGCATATTTATCATCAGCAGAAGTCGAGTATCAAGTTGTTTGTGCGGCCACTTGTGAAACAATTTGGTTGAGAAGACTTCTTCATGATGTAGGAGAAGAACAAAAGGATGCTACAGTGATTAAATGCGACAACCAAAGTTCAATCAAGCTGGCAAATAACCTTGTTTTTCATAAAAACACAAAATATATAGATACTTAATTTCATTTTGTTAGAGAAAAGGTTCAGCCCAAAGAGATTTTTCTTGAATATTGTAACACCTGTGAAAATGCAGTTGATATCTTCACTAAGCCTCTTGAGAAGATCAAACTTGAATTGTTTAGAGGGATGTTAGGTGTGCAAGTGAATCCTTTCTCCATTTAGGGGAAGAGTTGAAATTAATGGAGAAGGTTTGTTTCATGGTTGTGTCTGTGTCTTAATTTAGACTTGTTCATTTTTTAGGAGATAGTTTTGATCTACCTAAATTGAATGTAATCTTATTTATTTCTGATTTTATGATCAATGTAATAGAGTAGTACTGCTTGGGCAGTCTCCAGGTGTAGCTCTCCTCACCTGTGAGGTGCAAGTTTCTTTCTAATTTGTCTTTCCATTTTTTATCAAGTAATGGTCATGAAAAGAAACATAATAAAACAATAAATGAAATATAAAAAAAAAAATAAGTGAAAATAAGAAATCACATAATTAGAACCAAATATCTAAATCTCTATATTATAAAAAAAAAAAAAAAATTACTTCTATAAAATTTCAATATCAACTCCTACTATGCTTATCTTATAAAGAACTCTTAAATGTGAAACTTCTTTTCTACTTGAATTAAAACTTAACAATTGCATCATTTTATTTATCTATTTTATTCCAAAAATAATAATGAAAAAATAAATGTTAATTACAAAACTAATTTCATTAATTGTTTATGAATACTTCCCTTTTATTTATTTGAATTAAAACTTAACAACTAATTTTATTTATCTATTTTATTCCAAAAATAATAATGAAAAAATAAATGTTAATTACAAAACTAATTTCATTAATTGTTCATATTCATATAAACATGTGTTACATTAACCTGAAATCAGCCCAATTACTCTGATATTAAAAAAAATTAAATAAAAAATAATTCACATAATGACTATACCCTTAGCAATTAAAATATGCCATAAAATGAGACCAGCAAGTAAGAAAGAATATGTTCATCCAATATTAAGAAAGAATATGTTCATCTAATATTATTAAAAAATGTTGGCAAGTTGGAGAGAGATCACATTCTCTCCCTTTTAGTCCACTATCCTGGCCGCTCGGAATAAAATGTGTCCTAATGATTATAGGTTTTTTTTCACTTTTTGTTTTTACTGTAATTTTTTTGAGTTTTTGGTGTAGGAATTTAAAGGAAAAAATTATAGTGAAATCTTGATTTATGTTATTTAAATTAGTCTTTTAACTCTATATAAATTCATCACCCTAAAAACTTAAAATAATTTTTGACTTATCAAAACTTTATGATTAGAATGAAGACATCTTACTAAAAACATCTCAAAAAAATACATATAATTAGATATTATTATTTTTGGTTTTCCCATTCTTCCAAATTACAATACATTCACGAGTGGGCACGGATATTCTCGCATGGGTGTATTATTGTCTCGAGAGTTTTAGATCAAGGTACAACGCATTTTTATTTTTGAAACTTACTTTAAACATTAGAAAATTTACTTATAAATTATTGGTACGATAGGTTTTAATTATTTAAGTTATATAAATTAACTGTTTTGAGGTTTATTTAGTTATAAATTATTGGTACGATAGGTTTGAATTATTTAATTTATATAAATTAACTGTTTTGAGGTTTTTTATTTGAAAATATATTTTTAGAAATAGAAATAAAAATAGAAAGAGAAATATAAATAGATAATTTTGGAGAGAGATTGAGCAAATTCACAAGCCTTTTTAATATATAATCTCAAAATTAAAAGCAACACACCCTATTTTATTCTCCTTATAGTAGTGGGTATTTCTCTTATGGAGAGCTTAGTTATGACTAGGCTTTTGTTGTACAAGCACAAACTCAATAACATAGGAGACCATAGACTTCCTAAGCTAGCTTTAAATACCAGCCAAAACCATATAAAGCACTAAGGAGGTTGGTATAAAGACAACACTGCCTGGTTAAACCATTGGGAGATGGACGAGAATGTTGCATTGCAAAACATTAATAACATTAAAAATATTGTTACCTCTAAGTTCAAAGAAAAAATGTGATGTGAGAAAGATTTAGTAGCTAAAAGAAAATTAAGATATTATAAGGAGGTCATCAACCCCACTCTAGAAGATCAAAAGTATCTCTCTGTTTTAACCAGCTCAAAGAAGAAAATTAATATAGCCAAGATTAGAATGAACTTTCATGAGCTCCATAGTGAAACTGGTTGTTGGGCACTTCCTAAAACACCATGGATGGAAAGGTTTTGCCATCTCTTTGAGAATACGAAAATCGAGGATGAAAATCACTTCCTCTTAAAGTGCCCCTTGTACAACTACATTAGATCTTAGTTTCAAAATCTTTGTTGCAATACTGACCTTCCTAACCTTTTACATTGTCAAAATTACAGTGAACTCAGGAGGCTTCTCTCCAAGCTTTTTGAGCATAGGAATAAAATCTTAAATCAAACTAAATAATTCGTTTCTTTAGGTCCAATAGACCAAAGTTTGGTCTCAGTAGACGTTAACCACCACCATTATCATCATCATAAATATAAATATTTTTTATTTTATTTTTTTAATTAAACAAGATTTTATCACTGTATTTATTGTTTTTAATATTAAATTATTTAAATAATTTTAAAATTAATTAAATTCAAAAGATTCAAAATTTCGCATAATAAAATTATTAATTACTTTATTCTTCATAATATCAATAAAGTCACACTGATTTCCATACAAAGGTGGCAAAACTTCCTAATATCAATAAAGTTACGCTGATAGCGATACAAAGGTGTCAAAGTGGAATTTCGATCAATAATGAAAGGGAATTTTAGTTAGAAAGGTGGGAAATATTTTGATTTAGAATGGTTAGTTTTATGTGGAATCTGGATTGATAGAACTTTAACTACAATAAGAATTTTCATTTCATGCAAATGCATGGCATTGTCAAACTTATTCGATAGTTTTTTTATTAATATAGATCAATTTTAGGCCGGTTAACGAATCCACTTTAACAAGTCGCTGAAACCATAATTGCCCATCGCTATTTTCACAAATGCGTGCATCTTAATCTATAAAAAATTAAAAAAAGGCACCGCATTTTTTTACTTTCCATGTCTGAAAAACCTGAACCGTTGCTTTAAATATGGAGAATTTAATATATCTATATATAATTCGTTGGGTTGCTTTCTGCAATCAATGGTATGAATTAAGAGGAGGATGGTGTTTAACAATATAGACGTGGCCCACATTCATATGTTAACCATAGTATTTTGCTTTGGAATATTTGGGTTTCTATTTCCTCTCATTAAGGATTTGAACCTGCACAAGAAAAGTACCCTCACTCACAATAGGGGAATGATGTTGAAACACGAGAAATCAAAAGGGGTGGCATTATTGTTTGGGATTGGGAAGAAAAAAATAATGATATTATAATGTTTTGTATTTAAAATGATAATAATAATAATATAATAGTTTGTTATTTAAATTGTATTTTTAAATATAAAATTTAATGTATTTTCTGTTTACATTATGATTATGATTATGATAATGATATTGATTCCTTTGATTCACCTACGTGCGCGTGTTTTCATATTGAAATTGGAGAGCAAAAAGCGTAGGCGTCCTCTCCCATCCCATAATCACAAATTTCTTTTTTGTCATTATCTTTAATGGGATGTCACATTATCAACGGGCCAAGGTGTCAGACAAGGCCATGATTCCATATTGAAGTGGGAGCAGCATTCAAATATGACGGTGAAAGTGAAAATATTTTGTTAATTGAATAGGGCGTGAAAAGGAAATTATAATATTATAAAAATGTGATTAATTTAATTATTTTTAGTGGAAGAAATTAATATATCTATATATATATATAAATTTATTAGATAAAAAAAAGTTTATTGGTGAAGAGTTGGAAAAAAAATAAAAATTATTTTACATATTCATTATATATTTTACATTAATTTTAAATTTCAAAATATTTGTTATATTACCAATTTTTTTTAGATCAACAAAACTATGCTGATCTCAAGCATAGAAATAAATTTATTTATTTTTAATATTTTTGACATAAAAATATATTTCTAGAAAATTCTAAGTATTATCTAACATTTTTCAAGTTCGATAGACAGAGATTAACCATTATCATCTTTATCAATATAGGCAATATTGATAATAAAAAAACCAACATTTATAACTTATATATGATTATTGTATTGAGAAACTGTATAGTCTAATATGAATGAGATATTGTTAGTGCCAATTTTTTTTTACATGATTAAAATAGTGGGTTACGTTAAAAAAACAAGCCAACCCATAGATAAATGGCATAATTATAATTATAAATGGCATAATTAAAAGGCTCATGTGATTTGTCTTTTCAACCTAACACCATCCACATACATAATTATAAAGGGCATAATTAAAAGGCTCATGTGATTTGTCTTTTCAACCTAACACCATCTTCATTGTTCGCATGATATGGATGGATCATTAAGTTGGTAAGACACTCTAGCTTTTATATCATGGGATACCCTATTTCTATTTCAAATTCAAATCATTAAGTTGGTAACACACTCTAAACTTTTTATGTCATGGTATAACCCTAATTCAAATTTAAATGATCAATTGCCTGTAATTTGTATCAAACATGTTTTAAAAAACATTTCCCTAGTTCAAAGTAATGTAGATCAATGCTAGAAGATAAATAAAATAGCAGCGTAGACAATGACTATTGCAATATATTTTATGGCTCTTTTTTATCTTAGTGTTGGAAGAGATTTATGAATAATCTTTGTAATTATGGTGAATAAATTTCTATTCTATAATGTGTAAATAAAGATAGAAAAGAATAATGTGTAAATAAAGATAGAAATAAAATTAGAAATTGGAATTAAGATATAAATAAAAAATAAATTAAAATTGATATATATACTAAAATCCATGCATTCAAAAATAGTTATATATATTGACAACAAACAATTATATATATATATATATATATATATTATTAATTCAAAATATATAACTAACATGTTTCTAAAATCAATGTGTCAGAATATAAAATATAAATATAAAATGATATGTATATTGAAATAAATGCATTAAAAGTTGGGATATATACTAAAACCAACACATTTAAAAATTAACATTTATATTGAAATTAATGAGCTAAAATTTGAATAGAAATTGAAATATAAATGCAATTTGATATTTAAATTGATATAAAAATTTACATATATACTGAAAAAATATATTAGAAATTGATATGTAAAGTGAAATTGACAATTATGTATATGTATATAAAATTAGATACAAGTTGTCTTTAGTGAGACTTTTTGGAAGCTTTTCCAGTGAGTTTTTTTCTGGTCTAATTTCTCTAAAATTGATAGGAATTTATTGAAATCACAAGTTTGATGGGTAACCCCTGCACAATCGAAGTGCCCTAGGGGTGTTTCAGGGTGTTGAATCCATATATATAGTCAAAAAACTAGAGTAAACAACACAAATCAAGATTTCACCTCAAAATTTTCCGTGGAATTTCGGCACAAGAAAGTCCAAAAAGCCGCACTAAAGTCAACTCAAATTAGATATATAAATTGATTTGTATACTAAATTAAATGCCCTAGAAATTGAAGAAAATAGATATTGGCATGTACATTGAAATCAATGCAATGGCATGTACATTGAAATCAATGCAATAGAAATTGAAAAGATATTCAAATAGAACTATAGATTGGCATTGAATATAAATTGATATTGAAATTGAAAAGAAATTGAAATTGAGAAATACAATGAAATCAATATATAGAATTTAACATATACATTGAAATCAACAATTACATATATACTGAATATAATTAAAAATTGATATGTACAATGAAATCAACCCATCTAAAAATTTAACATATATATTTAAAAACAATATGTTTAACATAAATGTAGGAATTTACAGGGTAAGTTCCTCAGACAGAACACCAGAAGGACACCGCTCACAAACAGATCACAGATCAATACACTAGTATTTTGACGTGGTTAAAACCCTCAGA